>CALSBZ010043932.1:514580-524904 GCA_943591055.1 Gobionotothen gibberifrons
TGTGTGTGTGTGTGTGTGTGTGTGTGTGTGTGTGTGTGTGTGTGTGTTTACCTCCTGCAGGTGTGTTTGCTGCTTTTCCCGCTCCGGTAGGTGAAGCTGCTGTCGGAGTTTAAGGAGTTCTTGCATCTGCCACTCCCTCAGCTGGACCGACTGCTTCTCCAGCTCCTGGTCCAAAGCGGTGATCTCGCGCTGCACCGGCTCATTGGGCTCACTGAACACACAATGAACTCTGGTTAAACACACAGTATGTCATGTTCTGCCACTAGTCGCCTTCACCACCATTCTGGAGGTGTTGACCCCGAGCTGAATTGTCTGCTGAGATCTTCTCCTCCCCAAAATATAGACCTTTGATTAAACCCGATAAGAAACGGTGAATAAATATGTTTTAAATAATAAATGTGAGTTTCTCCAGTGCCTTACACAGCGTGTGTCTCTGATGATTTAAGATTCTGATGTACAATGACTTGAATCACTCATCTGGTTAAAATATACAGTTAAAGAACAACCTAGATCGAAAAGGGTTTGTGAGAAATGTGGCTTTAAATTGGATAACAACTCACTTTATGACAGCTTCTTGCAGACGACACAGACACATGCTTAAAGGGAATAAGACCCCATTACAGAAGACCAAATAAAAAGGCACCGTTACCACTTTAAATTACAGATTTTTGTTGGAAACATTTGGGTTGATGAAAGTACACAACAATTGAAATAACATTTGTGAACTCATTTAACACTGAAATATGAAATAGTGTACCCTTAGTTCAGCCTATTTAGATCCATCTATCTTTATAATATCAATCTATTCTTCATCCAATCTTTTTCTCCTTCCAGCCCTAATTTACGATCTAATATTTGATCTACTGTTCTTTCTTCATACTGTTCATCCATCCATCCTTACTTCTTCCTGATGCTCCGTTTGAGGTGTTTCTCCATCTGACTGCGTCTCCTCTGGGTGTCAGACTGAAGCTGGCTGCTCCGACTCTTCTGCTCCTTACTCAGATTCCACACCTACAAACACACGGGGACATTTTAAATAATTTGTTTTGCCGAGGAAAATTACATCACACGTACAAATATAAATCATATGGATGGAAGAGCATGTTTCTGTGTGTGTACCTTTTTGAGGTGCTTCTTTCGGATCTCTTTGAGTTCTTTGCTCTGTTTCTTTTGGAGCTTCAAGTAGCCCTTCTGCTGCTTCAGCTCCTCTATAGACTGGACCTGGATGTCTGACAGAAACAATTATAACCAATTAGCATATCATTCAATTTGAATAATACTGACAAGTAGCCACCTGCTAGTTTGTCCAAGTGATGATAGGGAATGAAAGCTGGTTTGACCTTACCTGCCAGGACAGTGGCTATGAGGTCCTCCTTTGGACTTTGTACTACACACATGCAACACAAAGAGAAGGAGACGCACAGACAGAATGTGTGAAATGGATGATGGGAGAATGAACCAGGAACACATCATTGTGCCTAATGCAACTAAGAAATTGCTAATAAAATTCCCCCTTGGAATTATAAACACTAAAAAGCTTCCAATAAATGGGATGATGATTTTCACAACACAGTGAGTGGATGTCTGTGCTGTTAATGGTCTCTTAATAAATTATACTGACAATGGAAACACATTCATGGCGGTAAGTTAAACGTATCAATCATTGAAAGTGATACCAATCTAATGTATGACATTACCATCACACGCTTTCCTAAGTGCAGAGAAATGACAGGTGTGTGTGAGACAACATGTATCCTTGTGTATGAACAATGTGTAGAGGTCTCTACCCGGTGGTGCAGGTAGTTTGAGGATGTCAGGGGCTTCGTCCAGTAGGCAGGGGGGAAGGTTGGGGAAGGGGGAGGGCAGTCCCCCTTCCTGAAAGACCTCCCACTCCCCCTTGCTCTCGCGCTCTTTGAGCTGGTTGGGAATATGCTGGGAAAAAAGCGACAGGAAGATGAATTTGAGTGATTGACAGCACACCGCTTGCAGATATTTAAAAAATGCATGGGGTTTTAGGGATTTTTCTTAACCACACACGTTTTGAATGATGTGCGAATCATCAGGATGTTGTTGTCTTACCTCACTGTTGTCCTCTATGAGAACAGCCAGCTGAGTCTCCCTCTTGTGTAACTGACTGATGTGCTTAATGGGGTTGGTCAGAGCCTCTGCATACTCTGAGAAAAAAACACACACACACACAAACAAGGTCGTTACTATCATACACAACTGTGACATTATTCTTGAACATCAGCAACGTTGTATGAAGTATTTTATGGTAAGTCTTAAAATCAGGAAACTTTCATTAACTTTAATATTTCTAACGTGTTCCCTTTGATATTGTCTGAAACGTTTTTTAGCAGTAAAGCAGAAAAGTCAACACTGTCAGCTAGTAAAATCGATAGCAAAAAGTAATGGATGAACAGCTGGAATCTATATCTGAAAGTAGTGCCACTTTGGAGTGAAGGGACTGAAGTGTGTGTGTTGCAGAGTGTTGTTGTTGATGTGGGTCTCACCCTGGTGTTCATTGGGGATGTAGTCCTGAGCCTCAGTGTAGACCAGCAGAGAGGGCAGGATGAGCGGCTGGTTCAGCTCACTCTTCAGATTAATGTAGTGGTAGCCTGGAGGGAAGGAGGAAGAAAAGAAAGACGGAAATAAATACATGACTACTCTCCATTGGTCCTGGAGAGGATAATGGACAGCAACACTGAGTGCAGAAATACAGGACATCCGCTTTGTAATAACAAGACTTTTCTAAGAAAGAAAAATACCTGGTGATCCATTATGCAACAATCTAAAATCATGTTAGATGCTTTTCTTTAGGTGAGGTTTAATTTGTCCATGCATCTTAACAAGTTCATTCAGTTTGAAATCAACATCAGATATTCACCACAAATATTCAATTAAACGTGTTAAAGGAATGACCCTGGGAAACCTTATTTTCACCCGTTCTTACTAAATTAAAGGGGACCTATAATGCAAAATGCACTTTTGTACGTCTTTTATACATGAATATGTGTCCCCGGTGTTCCAGGGAACTCACCAAGTGTCAGAAAACACAACCCTCTCTATTTTCCTCCATACCCAAATCTCTTAAAAAGGGGCTGCAACGGATCTGATACAGACTGATCCAGATTTGAACACTTCTATGACGTCACAGAAGTGGCGCTACGGCTATTGGGCCAACTCCACCAATCAGGAGGAGACAGCCACGGACATTGCCGTTAGAAAGCGCTGGAGACGCTGTAGTACATATGCCAGGCCTGTAGATGGTGCTGTTCTCACAGAATCAGCCCATGAAAAGACAGTAGGTGTTAAATTGAGCGAAATGAGGAATGGCTAAAATGCATGATCTGTTTGGTATTTTGAAAAATAAAAAGTATAAATATGCCTTATATAGGTATTCAAATATAGCATGATAGGTCCACTTTAAGAAAACAGATCACACGTTTTTTGATATCATGCGCGCGTGTGCGTGTGTGTGTGTGCGTGCGCGTGCGTGCGTGTGCGTGTGTGCGTGTGTGTGTGTGTGTGGTACTGACCAGGTCTTATGGCTGACACGGGGAGGATTCGATGTCCAATAAACTTTCCATTTTCTTCAAACACCGCTATCCTCAGAGAGGCCAGTGTGGGGAGGACCACCTGCGAAGAGAAGAGGTGATGTCATTGGTGCAGTTAACAATCAGGAGTATAAAGACAGACAATGAAAGCTGGCAGGACATTTCACATGACATCTGTATCCTAGTATGCGCACCTTATTAAACACAAACATGTCATCGTCCCACAGGGGGTCCAGAGAGTTCCCATTGGATGTTTTGGTTCTGTACTTCCTCTTTGTGTCAGCAGGAAGTCCAAATATGTCCACTTCCACATACACGCCCACCTTTTTATCAGTCAGAAACTGCCCTGAGATCACCTGGTGGAAATCCAACAAGTTAATTATAACAACTCTTAAGATAACTTTAATATCTAAATGATGGCATGTTTTGTCCTTACCCTAATCTTAACAGTATTAGCGACTATCCCATCCACTATGTTTTCTGTGAAAGGGTCAAACTGTTTGTCCGTCCTTCTCATGAACTCAGGTTTCAGCAGGTATCCGCTGTGGCCGTTGTACTCAAACACACCCATGTTCAGCTGCATAGGGAGGTCTGGAGGAGGAATGCAGAGGAAGGGGGGAAAGAGATGAGAGGCATCAAGACAAGTTGGGAAGAGAGGGATTTACAGGGATGAAGACTAAGATGCTTTAGCTTGACCTCTCCGAGTAGGGAATTGTTTATAAGGCTGAAGAAACGTTCTAAATACCACAGTATCTGCCAGCTACAGAAATAAAAACGTATTTATGGTTCTGTGGATCCTTTGTACTTTGAGGGCCGAGCTCAGATGCCCAAGTTAGGCCATCTCAAGCTAAACTGCAAAATGACCCTCAGTAGAATGTGCTCAAACAAACAAGGCAGCATCAAACCACACTCAGCTTGTTTACATATTGTATTGTGCCTAACTTGTGGATTAAAACATATCAGGAATGCAATTAATCAGCAGAGGCTTTGGTGAGAGACCAAACTTTTCAATGGATTTCAGTTTTTAATAATAATTATAATACATGTTATTTGGAAGCGCCTTTCTTAACACCCAAGGACACTTTACAATTCATAAAATATTCGGAAAAATGGTTAGCAACAGTAAAACCAGACGAAAAAACAAGACTGGAAAACAGCGCGATAGCTACCTGTTAATCACAAGTAAGCAAACGCTGCTTTTTCATTTCTTTTTGTCAAAATGGGGCAATCATTTACAAACTTAACATCATGCTGTATTAAAGAATGATTGGCAATAGTGTTTCAGACCATACACTCCTAGTAATAAGTCAAATGAGAAATACGGTCATTTTCTCATAGACTTCTATAAAATCTGAATTATTTATATATATAGAGTCATAAATGAGCACAATAGATATATCCAGGGAAAAGTTCAAAAAGGCTGCGGACAAACTGCGGATACACACAGGGAAGGAGTAGGAGATATAAGCGGAACTCACCGAGGGTCTGAAAGTTTAGCGCCACCATCTGGCAGCCGACGTTCCAGAAGAGCTGCGGCATGTAGTTGGAGCTGTCCACCCTCGTTCCTTTAGGGTAGATTCTGCTCAGCTGGTTCTTATTGTACCTGGAGGAGCGCTGTTAAGAACCAAACACTGTCTACGTGGCATATGTGTTAGCAGACATACTTTTGTTCACGTTATTTTAAAGTCAAGGCAGCTTTGAAGATTCTTACTCCCTCACTACTTTCCATTGTAATGGACAAAATAGAGGCGTTTGAATTTCTTAAAATAAGTTGTCAAGAGGTAACAAGCCTTCAAGGATACTCTACAAACTTGATGGGGGAAGCCTTCAGGATGTCCATGCCTTTTGTTTCCACCAATGAGGACATTTCAAAGTACTTTCTTCTCTCTGGTGGACAGAAAGAGAAATAAGAACATTCATTCAGAGAAACCGTTTTTACTGGTTCAGAAATTGGTTAAAATAGTCAATGTGAGACAGGTCTGTATGACAAGATCAATAACCACAAATGACTTCACCTTCTTTCACTTCATATCTTTCTCATACACTTGTATTTTTGTATCTCTGTAGTTGTTTTATGTCTCTTTGTAGATGTGTTGTGTCTCATCGTAGTTGCTCTATGTCTGTTTGAAGTTGTTTTAACCCTTTTCATAGTTCTCAATCTCATTGTAGTCTCTTTGGCATAGCTGGTAGGCCTGTTTAGTACACATCCACACACTTACTGTTTGCCACCTCAAAGCTCTTGAATTTCACAGGCTCGATGTAGTTGACAAGAGTGGACATCTCCTCTGTGGCGTTCACCTCACTGCTGGCTGTACCCTGAAGGAGGCAGATAGCACTGATCCATCAATCATCCAGTCACACAACACTTCAGCCCGTCACAACATCATCCCCCGCTGGAGGCTCTTACCTCGTCAGAGTTGGGCTTCTTCTGGTCTGTCACCGGTTCGTCCTCCTCATCCTCCTCGCTTTCTCCCTCACCCCCTGAGACATGTAATACATACACTTTAGGCAAAACTTATGTCTAACTTAATACAACTTAAATCCATCTGTACCTTCGTCTAGAACCCACCAAGGGATTTGCGTGGCTCAGAGTCTTTGACCATCCTCTCAGCTAGCTTCTCCTCTCCGTTAGTCAGCAGCTGGCTTCCCTCGCCATCTGTCAGTGGGCCTTCTACACATTTTACAGGAATCTTGTACTTTAGTGCAATACAAGTTTAAAGGAATAACGGTTATTTTAACCCCATTGTAAGCTTGTAAGATCCTATTCCTCAAAACACTCAGAGTCAGATAGGAGTAACATTAAGAGTGAAATCAGAGATGTAGGTAGTCGCCTGCTCTCACCGTTGTTGTGCGACGGTTGCTCCTCCAGCTCTCTGCGCCGTATGCTGCCGCTACTCGAGGGTCGGTGGTGGTGGTGCTTCTTCTTGTTTTTGATGAGAATCCTCCCCAGCAACTCCTGTGGGGTGGGGAGCGGTTGACCGGGGTCCAGCTGACCAAACACAAAAGACAAAATGTAACATTTGGAAGAAGAATTAAGGTAAGTAGGGCTGTGTCAGTGATGTGGACCGGCAAAATATTATACATAGTTGGTGTTAAGACACAAAAGTCACAGGGTCAAGCACAAACACTACTGTATAACTTTGTAAATGAAGTTAACAACCTTAAAACTGTTTCAATTAAGAACAGTTTAAGATTATTAAAACTCGGATGATTGTGTTTAATTTCAAGTGTTTACACTCTGCCTTTTCAAATACTTTGATAAAAAACTACATTAATTATACATTTTAATCATGAATATGAACACATGAGGAAATGTTTACATATACTTTCTATGAATACAAGCTCATCAGGAATTTCATTCATTCATACAGTATGTACTTCATTTTCGAACCCTGCTTTTACTTTCTTAGAAAAACACTAGAATAAAAATGAAAACCTGCACAACTTTCTGCACATACCCTTACGTACCCCTTTCACCTAGAGAATAATAGAACCCGATCACACAAAATGTTTTAATGATCAAATCTGGTACCAGGACCCTTGGTGTAAGGTTTTTGTTTAATACAGAGAAATGCATCACAAGTTGTGTCTCAGCAAAAAAATCATCTGGTTATCACAAGCTGTTTCATCCTTTCGATGGTTTGTAAGTTGATTAACATCATGACTGTGGAGTCAAAGGACATGAGTGTGTTGAATCTTTCCTTAAGGAAATGTCAGTGACAAACCACTTAAGATGCATTTATTTTTGGTCAAAAAAAGGCCTCAAAAGGATACCATAAATTAATGTATCCCACAAGGACATTGTTCATGTCAGATCTGCCTGGAGATCAGTCTTACCGGATATTTCTCCAGTGGATCGATGAGCAGGGCGTCTCCAAAGATGGTCCTGCAGTACTCTGCCATCTTGGCCTGCTGCTTAGCCCTGACAGAGCAAGAGACACGGGTTACTTTCTCATTTACTTTAACCCTGAAATTAAAACCCAAATTCCTCATGATCATCAATTGCTATTATAACAGCCCAGATATATTCTCGACATCAAGGAAGACTGTTTAAAACTTCCAATAAATGCTTGAATATTGCATCTGGTTCTAGTGATATATACAATACAACACAGCTCAGCTCACACACCATAAAACACAAAGTACAAGTAAAAACAATAGACAATTTAAAAGCAATAAAAGCAACGCTCTAAAAGATATACATTTGTCACTTACGAATCTACATGGTTTTCAAAGGACAGGATGAGGGGGTACGCCGAGGTCTTGAAAGCACTCTCTGCTATCGCCTCGATCACCTCCTGCAGGCAGAAAGAATTACACATTAAAAAGGAGCTCTAAACACGTTTTGCTTCAGTTCATTTTTGGCAAGAGGTCCCCATAATAATGTTTTATAGTTTTACTAGCAGAGGAGGAGAAATCGCACCTCAGCATGTAAGTGCTTTATAAAGGGGAAGTCAATAAACTATCAAATAAACTAGACCCAATGTCTTTTTTTCTATTGAGGTTTTCCAATGAAGCTTTATATGTCTGTCCCCATATCTTAAGAAAATATCTTTATATAGAATGCTAATTTAGAAATGAAATGTTATAATTAATAATTCATGGTATTTGCAGTATTTTAACGCTTTTCCAAGAGCTCAAAGCGCTTTACATACATTATATTACATATATTAGACATGTAATACATTGAATACTGTGGATAATACGCATAGGAGCAATTTTAGGGTGAAGTGTCTTGCCAAAGGACACAACGACATGCTGACTGCAGTGGCGGTCAAGGTGGGATTGAACCGGTATATCTGAAGATAAGTGGACTAAACCACAGCCGCCCCAATTCATGTTCATGGCTGGACGTGAACATTTAACACCCTTGTAAAATCCTGTATAGTACACATATATGTGAGAGCAAAGTCTCTTTAACATTCAAACTCAAAGGGAATCATCCTGTATAATAAATGAAAGTCAATCCCACCTTAAAGGGGATCTCAGTGGTCATGGTGAAGCCGTGGGTGATGTAGGGCTCCTCGTCCTGCGGCCGGCCCTTCCAGCAGTCCAGCTCGATGCAGCGGCAGCCGGTCAGCAGCACCTGGCGGTACATCTCCACCGAGGAGAGGCCGGTCAGCTGACCCACTGCACACACACACGGCAAATTGTTTTATATATAAGGTAGATATTCAAAGTTAGCATTGATAAACTCAAGGTAGGTGCTAGGCTGCATTTCTTGCAAGATAGCAACTAATTATTCTGGAGGTGTCGGCAAATTCACTTTGAAATCTGCTTTGAAATGACCTAAAATGCTGGCGAGAAAAGCTATTGATGGTGGAAATGGTCAGGAATGAACTCTCCTCTACTTCCATTAGAAAAACTGTAATCGTAATCACTGGGTACGTTGACTCTAGAAAAAAACATGACGCTCTTTCGATAGAAGAACTCTTTTTTTGCAGAAATGTAAGAAACCATTGCAATGATTTTTGATATGATCATTGTAATATTGTTTTCTGAATTTAAGTTCATTATACCTGTGTAAAAATGTCTGAACTGGGGACACTGAGCATTAATCCATATATACAAACATTTGCATTTAATGTCACCATTGTCTGTCTCTTACTATAGAGTTGCTGTACCTCATTTCTTTATTTTGTATCTTTCAAGGAGCAGTCCTGTAACATTTTGTCTGTACGT
This sequence comes from Gobionotothen gibberifrons, assembly GCA_943591055.1. NCBI lineage: Eukaryota > Metazoa > Chordata > Actinopteri > Perciformes > Nototheniidae > Gobionotothen > Gobionotothen gibberifrons. The sequence continues at coordinate 523,820 of CALSBZ010043932.1, forward strand.
TTACTTCTAAAAGCAAAAGAATGCAGCATCACACGTGTATGTTCGTTCTGAGGTGTGTATCTTTTGTACCTGTGAGGTATGTGTTGTGTGATGAGTTGATGAAGTAGTGAGACAGCGGCTGATTCATGTCGTCGATGATATCCAGCCTCTCTGGAGGAACGATGCTGTTTTCTTCTCCTCCCAGATACCGAGTGAAGGCCTGCAAACTGATCTGATCTGAGACAGAGAGAGGGGGAGAAGAATGAAACGTGTTAACCTGTAGTTAGAAACTTGTTTGGAGCTCTGAAGATTTGAAGGGCAGAGACTGGAGGATACTATAATTAAGTGACGACATGTGCTCGATTACAAACTGACAAAAAGGCTTCCGTTTTCTGACTTAAAGGGAGCTCCAGCTGAGTCTGAACACTGTGGGCTGGATTCTTGATCACCTCACAGTTTTTGGCTTAACGGTGTCCTAGCAGGGAAGCTAACGGCAGACAAGGCTGTGCAATTTCCACCGTTTGTCTACAGTGTATCCACAGCAACACATGTCGAGGACATTTGATCAGAATCACAGCTGATTCCCACATTCTGGATGAGAACAGAAATCTATTTCAGTGGATGTCTAACCCCCTGATCCCACTGGGAGCGTCTGCGCTGCGTTACGTTGTGGCTGCGCCCTGCTGCGACCTCCTCCTGCGTCGTAACCCACCAGGCGCGTTTCAAAACGTTGTGGAAGCGGAGCGTCATATGTGCAGCCTCGCAGTTGTTGTTGATTTTGGAATATTTCCTGGACATTTGTACTTCTACAAGTAGGCTACGTAGTTACATGGTTTATGTTTGTGTCTGTTTAAATCGTGTTTATTGTTGTTATTTCCTATTTTGTTGTGTTGTAGACTACAGACAAAGTTAAGAATAATTGTAATATCCCAGTTATAAACGACATGAATCAAAGATATGTTGCTGTATTTTAGTGGTAAAAAAATGCATTCATCATCATAATTATTCTATATATATATAATTTACACAGTGCCTGTAAACCGCGTAGCGCGGCGTAGTGCGGCGTAGCGCGGCGTAGCGCGGCGTAGCGCGGCGTAGCGCGGCGT
>CALSBZ010043932.1:542781-559210 GCA_943591055.1 Gobionotothen gibberifrons
CACACACACACACACACACACACACACACACACACACACACACACACACACACACACACACACACACACACACACACACACACACACACACACACACACACGTCAGAGGTCTGGTAAGCCGAACCTCCGAACATTACACAAAGATGGAGAGGGGGAGATAACTGAGAGAAAAGGATGACAGAGGAAGGGGGCGAGAGAGACATGTCAAAGATTATCAGATGGAGACAGAGCATATAATGCACAGCTGAGCGACACCGCAGGAAGAATATTGTCCCCAAGAAAAGGACGAAAAAGACCAAAGCATATCAAATATTAGAAAATGAGAGAAATACAAAGACGGTTACTCAAACGAAAAAGTTAAACACAGTGGAGGTGACACGAAACAGATGGAGGAACGTGAACAGAAAGGAAATGGAGGGAGGATGGGACGAGGAGGAACACCTGGAGAAAAGGTGGAAGGACACACATTCAGAAGGATATACAAAAGGAGGAAGAAAGGGAATGAGATGATAAACATTTGAAGAGGAAATTTGGCCCAATAAGTCTGAAAGAGAAGTTGAAAAATGGAGGCAGGTGGACTAAACAAAGCCAAAGAGTAAAGACAGAGTAATGATGGATAGAGAAAGAGAAATGGGTGCACATAAGGATCATTCTGAAGTCATATGTGATATATCGTGAGATACCAATGACCAACATTACCATATCAAAACTATGAGAATGAGATAGCAGGTAACCTCTCACTTTCCATAATTGCTTATTACTGAAGATCATTAAGTGAAACTACAGCTGAGATATAAGGACAAACTCTCAACTGTTACACACCAAGTTGTGTGTACTTTTGACCTGTTCAGGTTGGTATACATATAAGAACACTTGACCTGGTTACTAGGGATGCCAGCGATTATTCGATTTCAGTCTCCATAATCGAAAATAATTTTTTTTAATTCGATTTTATTTATATATTTTTCTATTATTATTTATGTTTTTCTTTTTTTTTCTGGCTTAGTTTTAACCAAAATATAGACTAATGCTAATAATAGTAATAGTATTAATAATTGTAAATGGCCATTGGTGACACCATCAGTTTGTTTTACTGTAAATTGGAGGAAGCCAGCAGCGCAGGCTGTGCAGAGTGCAGACTGCGGTGGCGGCGGCGAATAATCGATTAATATTCGCCAGGGCTGTCCGATTTTGATCATGGTCAGTTTCTGGCATCCCTACTGGTTACAACTACAACCAGGCTTATCGTATCATTTGTTATTTCATAGCCTTAGGTAAATAGAATTAAAGTAGTTAACAGCTGAGGTTTCTTTGTACAGTATGTACCTTCTTCTTAGCCAGTGGCAATTACCTAATTGTAGTATAATTAACCTTTTATTTACGAGGTAAATACTTAGTAATTAGTGAGCTGTAAAAAAAAGGGTTACCGGAAGGAGAGCGTGTGTTTTAAAGACCTCCACGAGTCCTTAAACTCAAATCCATAGGGGAGTGGACGGGGAGTTCTAATAAAATGGAATGCCACTGCTTCCTCCTTCTCACCTTGATAACGAAAAGATACTTTCTACCCTCTCATCTCAAGTTGAGCATTGTCAAAAAGTTATTTAACACGTTTTTGGGTTATAGACTTTCGGACTTCTTAGCTGAGCTTTCTAAAAATAAACGTTTCTCCCTGACCATTGGCACAAAACACCTTCATCACCTCCATATGAGAATAACCCTTACACAAAAGCAGCGTCTTTAGCTGAACAACTTGACATCCAAAGTGAAATGAAAAGCGGAGCATCAAAAATAACAAACTGCACTGGAGACCAAATATTTTGGGTCCCTCTATTCAGAGAAATGGGTTCCATCCAGAATGCCCTAGTCATCTGTGTAAAGCGTATTAGCTGATTAATAATAGCTAGATATCTGTGTTGCCGTGTCCTCTTTCTTTCTAGCTCTGGTTCAAAATCTCCAGGGGAGCTGATTTAAAGTTTCACTGAAAATAGGACTTCTGTAAAGCCACGGCCCTCGTCTTTATTTCTGAGGTGGTGATTGAACCTCAGAAAACAGAGCGAGAAAGTTCATTCGACCAAAAGGAGGTAAGAGGAGGAGCATGGTATCATTTCTACCGTCCAGATTTTGTGAGCCAGATTTAAACTGCGTCATTGAAGAAACGTAATACTCAGAAAAGTAGACGGAAGCCACCGTGCAACCGAGTGATTTTTGGGAGGTGCAATATAAAGACACCACAGATGTGACTGAAAAAAAAAACACGTTAGGAGCTGCAACATCCAACTTTGGACATTAAAAACAAAAATAGCTACCATTATGACATTATGTCACTGGCTGACTGTTTTCTACATGTCTACATACCCACCTTTCTCTCTCATTGGCCTTGGTGGTCTGAATGTTTTGAGACAGCGAGCAGCATTCCCGCTACTGAAGCAAGAGTAGAGCCACAGTCCAGCTCAGTGATGCCAACATTAACAAAGATCAAAAGGACTAAGTAAGTAAGGAAAGAAAAGCCAAACACTGCGGCACATGAGGCAGATGAGTTGGCTCCGCTTCATCCTCACATTCCCAGGGAAGAAGAGGCCGTTAAGTCAGAAGTTGTTTTAAGATTAAATCTGACAATAGTGTGACAGTTTCAGTAATCATGCTCACATGGGATTGAGAAATCTGGTTCATGTCCGTCTCTGCTATTTTCTCTTTTTGTTTATGTGACACTGAAACCAACTTGTGATACATATCTTTGTTAATCTAAAAATAATCCATCATTAAATGTTTTTTTAGTTCGGTCAACATTTTAGGTCATTCTTATGGATGTTAACAATTCAAGTCTCTTCTTTCAACTTTCTTCTTTTGTCTGAAACTGGCTCTTTCACTCTGTGTGTTCATGCCCCAACCTGACTTCATTTTAGCAATGTTGCCACATTCCCAAATGTCCCAACTCGGAGAGTCGTGGGAAAAAAAGACAAATGGAAAGGAAAGAGCAAATAATAACACAACTTCACATGAAAGCAAGTCTATAAAAAAGGACTTTAGATGTTATTGGAGTGATTCTATGAGCATTATCACTTTAGGGGGGTGATTCATAGGACTGGGGTCATTGGTGACATTTTATGTTTGGAACTTAAATTCCCTATAAAAGTGTTACTGCCAATAAAAATACGACCAAGACAGCACGCATGAGTCTAACAGAACCAGGCAGGGTTTGCCTATCTCTTTACTTTAAGTGACATCTAAACAGTATATGCAGTGGTCTTTTCTGAATCTATGTTCCAACTTGTAGCTTCTCCACAGCTGAAGTGACTTCTAAACAAACTCCAGTTGTGTGTCTTCAATGAACGGCTTGCTCTCGTTGTATGCAGAGATTTCAGCTTCACGATGTAAAGACTTAATGACTCTTTGCTAAACAGTGTCACCGCTGCACCTCAGGCGGCAAATGGCCTATTATCGCAATACCACACACGCACACACACACACAACGCGTGCATGTGCAGACATCAGGATGAAATGAGTATTTAAAGCCTCTGTGTGTTATGTGAATGCAAGGACACATGCGGACACACGTGCAGACAGACAGCATGATGTGAGCTTTGGCCCAGATCATGTACACACACACACACGAGCACACACACCCAAACAAGCAGACACAACGCAGTGGTAATATTAGCTATCAACAGGTCATTCCGTACATGCCTTAAGGATAAATAGGCAGCTAGGAATAAAAAGAGGGACACTGGTTTGTGTGTTTGAGAGAAAAGTAGAAAAACATAGAGAGAGAAGTGGGTGGAGGGATGGGGGAGAGGGGGGAGTAAATTAAGATGTCCTGAAATGTCATTTGATACACGTGAAGAGGTGTCACAAAATGTACAAATAGCCATTTTGAGAATTTGGCCTATTTTCTTTTTAGGAATAAATATCTGAAATTCACATTAAGATGTTCATTTTAAACTGTATCTATATTTGTTTCATAGATTCAAATAAGATGGCGTCTTATTTGAATAATTAAACATTAAAAAAAAAGTATATTTCATAAAAAATGTGGGCTAATGTAATTCATCGAAAGGGGATAGTGAAATCTGTTAAATGTGCACTATTCACCTGTAGTGTCTACCGTTAAAAGGTCGAGAGGAGACAGAGGAAGACGTAACAAAGACATGGAAGATGATTAAAACAAAAAAATATGCTATTCTTCTACACTGCACAACCGTAATCAGAATCTCAAACCCTACATCCTGCTGACGCACTGTCTACTACGTCTGGCTAATCATGTCAACAAATGGCTAAAATCCAATATTACCAAACTAATGGCTTAAGCGCAGCCACCAAAGACGTGCAGGGGGGGGGGGGGGAATTGGGAAACAGAGATTGAGGGAAAGAGATGGAGGACTAAAAGGATGAAGACCACAAAGACGGAGGAAGAGAGGGGGGAGGAGGCAAACAAGGCCGGGACAAATTGATGAAAGCCAATTTGGCTGAACTAATGGACTGGATAAAACCACAATGAGAGACAATGAGACACTGAAGACGAGGAGGAAGAATCGACGAAGAGATAAGCTAAACGGCAGGAGGAAGAAGGAGCTATGTGGAGCTCAAGGAAACAAATGTGTATTGTCCATTTCTGTTGGTGCATCAAAAACCCATTGTGGTCTGCTGTAGAACGGACATTTAGTATTCCATCACGTGTGTTTTTGTGAATGCGATGCACCTTGAGACCAAACTGCAGTGATGGAAGAAGTACTCAGACCTTTACTTAAGTAAAAGTAGCAATGCTACGGTGTAAAAATACTCTGTTAAAAGAAAAAGTCCTGCATTCAAAAGTGTACTCAATTGAAAAGAAGATGGTAGCTATTCCTTAGAACAGCTGGTGGTGGAGTAAAGAGTGTCTCACCAGGTTGGAGCCTCCAGTCCAGTAGAGGAAGAATCCATCGGGGTCAACTTTCAGGGTCACCAGGGTGGGGGGGCCGCTGTTTGGCTCCTATACAAGAGCAGACGTAGAGAAGTTAGCGGCAACAAATAATATGCGTTTCTTCCTCAAACACAATTAGAAGTTAAGTGAGGTCCATGTTTAGAAGCAGATGGGTACAGGGTTATTACAACCGGTGTCTTATCTCAATTCATTCAGCCATACATTCTATCGGCTGTAAAGACTTCAAAGTCTTCGCTGATGCCTGGAAACATGGCACACAAAGACAAAAACAGGGATATAGATGATCAGTGCAGCCATAGTACGTGTATTAAGTTATTTAAAAAGGTATAGCTGAAATAACCTTTGTGAAAGCCAAAGTCACAGTTGGGTTATTTTAACTGACAACAAATATGAAGTACGTCATTTATTCAACGTTACAATATTTAACCCAAAACATGTTTCAAATGATGTTTTCCAAATCCTAGCCACATGTATTGAGCACTAACGTAATCTTGTATACCATTACATTTAAAAAGTAATACAGTTGTCTTAACAATAGACCTGAAACGATATGACTTTATACTATATTTTGATATGCAAAAATACATAACAAAAGATAATGAACAGCTGTTTAGATGATGCAAACAACGGTTTGGCCGTCTCATTCATGTGCAGTATAATGATGGCACAGGAGCCTGCATCAACATGTCATTAGCATCATCATTATGTGGTCATACGTATACACACACACACATACACAAACACACACACACGCACACGCAGCTACTGGCTCTGTAATTACAGTGGTAAGCGCTCGTACTCCGGTCCAGCAGACAAACATAACGTCCAGACATCCTGGGAATCAGCGATGATGATCTGGATTGTTTGTTATTACAGTGACAGATGACTCATGTGCACATATGGCATTACAAACATCAATATCATCATCTTCATCTTCATCAGGGGAAGATCTGCCCAAAACCTTCCCACTGACACCGAATATCAGAGGGAATGCAGCGAGATTTTAAAAACGCACGACACAAACTGATAGCCACATAAAAAAGGTATTTCTTAATGAGATAGAACATCAATTCTTTATTACAAACTAGGTGAGATACTCTACTTATGACAAGCAAATGATCCAATAATACATATCACTTTATAATTCAATAAATGACTATGTCAATCATGTATACTCACAATAATCAGGCTCGCCTTGTATGGGGGAATAAACATTGGTAAGCAGAAAAAAAGCTTTAAACAATAGAAATGATTTTTAAAAGGAATTATAAGATGTCTTTTTACGCTCATTTAAATCATGCTTCTAATCCATCTCTCCACAAGGAAGCCAATACGTGTAGCTACCTAAAGTTATATATATATATTTGTTATGTTTTTCCCCCAGGAAATGGACATTTTTAGTGCATTTCAAGCCAAACATACCTTGAGTTTAGGCTCCGCAGTTGGCTTACGGAGAAAGAGTTAGCAGGAGAGGAAGATGTGTGGATTTGGATAAGGAGGAGGAGGAGGTTTGAGAGAGAGAAATATGGGAGAAAATGGTGAAGGGTGAAAGAAAGAAACCAACATTTTAGAGGGAGTAGAAGAAATCACGAGACCTTAATTAGCTACAGTGGATTACATTTTTTTTTAAAACCAGTTGCAAAGTTGCCAGATGTCTTTCTGGGCTTCTATATGAATCCCAGTGGGTTTGTGATGTGAAGCCACGTCGGAGCTGTAAATCACTCGCTGCGATTAGGCTGTGACCTGATGTCAGATAAGGCTGTGACCTGATGTCAGATTAGGCTGTGACCTGATGTCAGATTAGGCTGTGACCTGATGTCAGATCCTCTCTAGTCTTCAGCTGGGGATTTTGTGTCAACGCAGAGCAGAACATGATTAAAACTGATAAACACATCCTGTTTATATTAGTAGATCAAGCTCTGCTTTCAATGCAAATTGTTTGCAAATCAAAAATGCATCTTGGGGGATGGAGGCAAATGAGAATGTTGTATTGTTTTGGTTGACATTTGAATGCTTTGTTAAATGTATTCATCGTGTTTTGATATGGTTTATCTGAACTGTATTATTATATTTGTATTATTATAACATTGGTAGACTGAGGTAGGATTGTTCCTGGCTTATGATTCAAATGTCTAATAATCTCAGAGCTTTGTAAGGTCAAAAGTCTATATTTATTGAAAAAAGGTAGATGTACTAATTTCCAAAATCCATGTTTTATCTATCCAAATATCCAGCTTCCATTCATACTTGATGAGAAAGGTTGTCAGAACAAACGAACAGTTTGTATACACACACCTGTATTAACCAACAGCCCCATCAATTACATTTATAGGCCCACAATAACATCATAAACGTCATCTGCTCGTCATAAAATATAACGACAGACATTTGAAAACCTTAATAGAAGCTTGAGACATTAGATTCAGCCGTATACAGTAAATCATGTGGTATGGTAGCTATGGTGATGCTGCCGTTATGAAACCCCCTCTTTACCCTGTCACTATTTCATTCTTCTCTTGACAATTCACACTTTGCAGTATAGATACACACATGTATGGAAATGTGATCTATAGGCTGATGTGACATTATATTTCAACAGCTGCATATTCCCTGCAGGCCACACACACACACACACAGAGCTGAACACACACTGTGGTCAGATATGTTTGAATGTTATGTCTGCTCAGTTTACATACCTGCAGTTACTCTTTAGTGCTGCCGTTCGCCATTTCTGTTCACTGTCTTTTATCTCTTTCTATATGGAGTCTTTCAACCTTTTCATGTGTATTATTCACACATTTCCTCGCTTGATTCTTTCATTTGGTTAGTCTTAGCATCGACTGAGTGTCTACCGGTAAATGAAATGAAATGTCAAATAAGTTCTTATTTCAGCTCCAACAATTTCAGAATTTGCTACTTTTTATTTCTTTACCATCATTAAACACTTACATTTTATACAATAAAAAAGGTAATGGTATTTTTCTAAGGTTATTGTAGTAAGCATTAGTTAAAAGGTAAGTCCTTAAAAGATGCTTAACATTATAATGTGTTAATAATAGCTTCATAAATATGTCCGTTGTTAGATTACAAAATACATTTATAAAACTTAAAAGTTAATGTACTGCTTTGGAACGCAAACACAATACTTAAGACTTTCATCATCACCTTTCTGGCCAAAACGTACCCCTCTCCACATCAGTTACCAACCTGGGTGTAAGATTTGACCGACATCTGACCTTTGACACCCACATCAAACACCTGTGCAAAACCTCCTTCTACCACCTCGGGAACATTGAAAAACTCCGTCCTACACTCTCCCTGTCAGATGCTGAACAACTGGTCCATGCCTTCCTTTCCTCAAGGCTTGACTATTGCAACGCTCTCCTCATCGGGACTCCTAGCGGGAGCCTTCAGAAGCTCCAATACGTACAGAACAGTGCCCTCCTGATGAGGGTGAGAAAGTACAGTACAACCACATCACACCCGTTCTTTATTCCCTCCGCTGGCTTCCTGTCTCATTCAGGATTGAATACAAGATCTCACTGCTCGCCCATCAGTGCATCCACGGGAACGCTCCTCCATACCTCAAAGAACTACTCGCATCGCAAACCTCCACACGCAACCTCCGTTCCACAACAAACCATCTGCTTCGCCCCCCCGAGGACCAAACTCCGCTCAATGGGGATCGGGCTTTCTGTGCAGCGGCTCCTCACCTGTGGAATTCCCTCCCAGACCACCTGAGGACTCCACAGACCACTGACGCCTTCAAGAAAGGCCTAAAAACCTTTCTTTTAAAAAGAGCCTTGGATTAAACTTTAGTTTCTTTTGTTTGTTTCTTACGCCTCCTGTAGCACTTTGGGGTTGCTTTTAGCAATGAAAGGTGCTTTACAAATACAATTTATTATTACTTTCTTAAACTAAATTATAACAGCATTAGAAACCCTTGTATATACATTAATAGGAAGTAATCAACAGATATTTCAGAATGGAAATAGCCATTGTTTATTGTACTAGTAATTTTTTCTTACAGCCACTCTTGTAAAGGTTTTAGAACTCAAAGGGTCACTGTGGTTTTCAGATGGAAATAAGGGAGATCGTCAGAAACCTAAATCAGTACTTCATGCCGTTGACACACGCACCTTGTTTACCATAAACATGCACCCTGTGGTGCTGAGAGGGGGTGGTAGGGCTATAATAAAAACTCACCCCCTCCCTAATTAACGGCCATATGTAGAAACCTTCTGAAGTCTCACCTCATTTCCTTCCTTTCATGTCTTTCTTTCTCTATGCATGTCAATCATCCTCCAGTTCACCCTCTCCCCAACAATTCGTATTCCCTCCCTAATTGATTTAATGCCACGTCTCTTTCTCCGGATGCCCTGACCCTTCGGAAAAAAAACACCTTCATTACCTGGACATAATGTCCAACACACACACACAGTGAATGGACCACCCTCCGAGGAGGGGGCCTAAAACGGACAGACGGCAGCTAATGAGCCCCTCTTGAAAAATCACAACCTATTAACTTAGAGCATACACATGTAGAAAAACACACATGGCTCTCTTCCTACACGCTGACCTCGCTGTAAATTAATGTGTGTGTGTTGTATAATGCGAGTCAGGAGAAAAAGAGAGAAACTGATCAAAAGTGGCTGCTCCAAGTGCACCTTTGGTCGTGTGTGTGTGTGTGTGTGTGTGTGTGTGTGTGTGTGTGTGTGTGTGTGTGTGCGTGCCGACAGTTTGCAGGAGTGGAGTGAGAAACAGGGCCAGTGTGCACTTAGAGTGTTTGAGCTGCTGCTTTGGCAACATGGTAAAAGTTGATGACAGTAGGTAACCTTTGGACTCCAGAGAGGCGAGAAAGAGGGAGGCCAAGCTATAGAATATAAAACAGAAAGAAGGTCAGGAGAGTTAATGTTTAGTAGATCGCTAGATAACATGTAGTAGATGTATTTATCAAAACAGCATTAATACTGCAAGCGTAAACGTGTCTGGTATTTGAGGGGACGCTAGGACTGAGAGCCGCAAATTCACAAAAGGATTGCGTGGCTTTTGTAGCTGCTAAACCTGTACAAATGGGACTGAATAAATCATGTTTACTCAAAACTTTGCAAGGGGTGAGATACAACTCTAACTGCACTGTCAAACAAATGCCGTTTTTCTGCTCCCCTGCTATTTGCACATATGGAAATTGGGTAATATGCAAATATTTGCTCACATCAGATATCCGATTGATTTTATGGCACAGAAAACACAGCATCTTTGCAGAAATTGTTCATGAGAAATCAACCAACCAACACAATTTTCAATACATCTAGTGTGCACATATAAAGAAATAAACTCATTATTTCTTTATGGGATTGCACTGCGCAATATATTTTGTGAATCGGCCCTCAGTGCTCTCATAGCTGCTGTAACACCTAATTTCTCCACAGGGGTCATCTGATCCTTCATCTGATCCAACATCCACTCAGGAAATGACCCGCTAACCCCGCCAGTGCTAGTGCCATGTTCTAACTACCGAACAATACCCCAGTGTATACAGGTTGCACCGAGTTAAATAAAGTGGCAAGATTTTATTTCGGATATCCCCCCCCATTAGGAGGATCAAATTCTCTGCACCAGAGTCCTCGTCACAGCCGAGGTGGTGTGAGAGGGCACCGGGGATGTGGGTCGGGTTACGCACAATCTGAACTAGTTCAAAAACGTAGTCAGAAATTAGAAGTTTATTGTGGCTGCTGCCTTCACCAACAACAGTACATAGCATAGCTTCCTGCTGGTGTTTCTCCAACTATAATCTACCATACAAAATAAATCTCATTTACATATAACCCTACTTCCATGCGTGCCATTAACATTGGGGACACTTAAATGGCGGATTTAGTTCCTTTTCAAAGTATAATTTGAATTAAATGTTCTGAAAAAAGCTTGCGAACAAATGAAAACGCTTTAAGAAAGTTGTGTTAGCACATTAAGTAAACGTAAAATGCATTGAAAATGTAGACTTAACAAAAATGTACTGTCATAAGCCAAAAAAAGACCCCTATCTTACTGATTATAAAAGAACCAAAAATAACGCATGCACTGCTGAATAACTTTAACCATTTATTTGATGTAGTTTCTTGTTTCTTATCTTTGTTATGATCTACTCTGACCTCATTCAAAACCACCCATTACATGCCTACAATTGTATATGTTGAGGACCATTTAACTAACTTTTGACCCTTCAAACATCCACACCATCCTTTTAACCCAAGTAGGGTTCAATAAAAAAGACCAGACAGAGATCCAAACTGAAGACGAGCACAGAGGGGGAAACAAAACTCAAGGAATAATTAAGAATCTAACCGAAACCATGTAGAAGGAGGAAGAGAAAGAAGAAAGAATGGGGAAGAGTTCACATATAAGATCCAGGAACACGAGTGAGAGCAGAGAGATGGAGCGGTCCCACACTTCACATGTGGCTGTGGTTGACCTTCCACCCCTCCCCCTATCCGTACATCCATCCTCGTTTCTCACCCCTCTGTCAGGATGTCAGCAGCGTTTCTCGGCACGCTGTCAAACCTTCACACAAGCCTGCGTTTCCTAAACATTCACCCCTTCACTCACTCATAACGGCTTCCAATCGTCTATCAGCTGCTAAATCAAGACTTTCTGATACTGATACACAGAATTGGAGCCCATTGTGTTTTCCCATATGGTCACGATGACAAAGCACCTCTGCTTACAGGAGAGATTTGCTTCCAAAATAGAGACATGTTCATACGGTATGACATATTGGCTGTCACATCTCAGGTGAAATGCTTTCCAAGCAGCTATAAATCCATCTGCACTTGTGTTATGACTTTCACCACTCTGCAGGGTGGAAAATATCCTTCTTATTTATCTTTTTTAAGGAGGGCAATGATTGTTCAAGGCTGCTTTTTATCAGGGCTGTGGCATCATAAAAACATTCCATGGCGTTACAGTATAACTAAGAAACCAACAAGACGATAAAAAGTGCTGCACAGCAAGTCCCAACATGACGAGGAAGAAAGCGTACAGGAAGAATCTATACCAGGGGGAGAGTTTGCAAAACGGGTTGGAATCAAAATAAAAGTAAACATCCACATCTTCATCGCAGCACTACAGGCCAGCAATATCTTAGTCTTAGAACAACAAACTATGCCAAGAAAAAGAAAATAATAATTAGCTAAAACATAGGTCACCATTGAAAGGATTTCCAGGAAACATTAAACTGGTTCTGAGGTCAACAATGGCGCCCTCAAACGAGCAGAAGTCCTCTAATTGGCTTTGAGTGTTACATCAGAAGATTGTAACCACATTGTTAGCTTAAAAGCATAAAGACCGGAAACAGCTGGTGTTTTTTTAAGTGAATAGTTGTAATGTTAGCAGTGACTGATTTAACCTAATCATTTCTCTATGAATCTAAGGAATCTGGGTGTGAGTTTGCTTTAGAACTGAGCCTTTAACTAGTGCTTTATGCTAAGCTACGCTAACTGGCTGCCACTTCATGTTTACCTCACAGACATAAGAGTGGGGTTGGTCTTGGTCTCAGTTAGAAAACAAACATATTAATTTCCATAAATCGACTGTTTTTAATACCTGAAGAAGCGTTCATAGCATAGCTTGGCACACATTCAATTAAGTCTTTGACTCACTGACGATCATCCAAACCACAATTTACTACATATTTGGTTCATTTCAACTAACTATAGGAATAAATCATTTAAAGTCAGCTATGATGTTCACACATTTTTAGTCCTGTGTCCATATTTATTAAACCTAATCCTGTTTTTCATGTTTTAGTTGAATACGGGGCATTTAAGTCAGATTTTAGTCCAAGAACACCGTAGAATTTGAGTCTAGTTTCAGTCAATCACATTAAGCATTTCAGTTCATTTATTCTAGCCAAGTCTTTCTGACAATGCTAATCTGCCTGTTCAGGTTTTTCCGTTTCCAATGTTTCAAGTTGATACAGTTACAGTTACGGATTCTGAAAATAACACTGTTGTGCGTGGATCACTCAAAATGCAGCACGAGGGCCCTTAAGAGTATCTTCAAACTAGATGTGGATGGTGAAAACATTAGATCTAAAAAATGCCATGTCAGGACATTTGTGAATGGAGGATGAGCGTCTGCACTCCGTTTGGTTTGGCAACAGAGTAATGATAAACACTGAGGACAACAGCAGCATTAACATGTCTTTACTGTCCTCCTCAACTGTTGCCAAGATTATCGCTCTGCGCTCCTCTCAGTGAACTGAGGTGCGGTCGGACTGAACAACACCAAACTATTAGCAGGAAACAGCTTCAAAATTAAACATCTTATGGTGCATCATGCTTCGCTCAAGTTACAGGCATTTTGAGCTGGAGCCAAAACCGTCACAAAACTATTGTCGAACTAATGAGCTACTATTGATTCCATGTGATATAAGCTTTGTAAGCCGTGGCTCGCTTTTATTTGTGCCATGTGAACATAAACAAATCAAATCCAAAAAACTGCACTTTCCCCATGTGGTTCTGAACAAAGAAGAATAAACGAGTGTTTGTGACGCAACAAATTCTTCTTTTACAAAGGGTGCCTATTAAGTACATATTTGAAAGCATGCAAATGCACATTATGTACAGGGAAGTTGCATGGTGGAAGTGTATTTGAACACGGGTGCAAATATAATCCAGCTGAACAAATGCTGAAAACTCTGCAAGGTGTAAAGAAGATTCTTTTGACTTGTGTGCCCTCCACTCTGACAGAGAGCAGAGCTGCTCTGTAGACAATCTGTCTGTCTCTTTGTGTTTAATTGGTTGTTTGGAAGGAATTTTAACTGAATTCCAGTTGGAGTTTATCTAAATTGAATTGCGGCCGGGCTGCAGAGGGCGGAGACGCAGCAGGGGGGAGGGAGAGAAGGAGAGAGGGAAGGAAAACGGTTTGGCTCCGGAGCCTTAAAACAAGCTTGAACAGGAAGTCATTCAAAGTGAGACGCACACCCAGAACAAAACAGCCACACACATGTGAGCACACACGCTGAAACACTGAAGAAAGACGGTCAGTTTGTAGTGCATTCCTCCCCCCCTGCATGAGTCAGTGTGTGTGTCATGATGGCCTACAGCAGCAGCTCAGCGACAGATCAGTGCAGGATTGAAAAGTGAAGAAGGAAAAAGAGATGTAATGAAAAGAGACAGAAGATGAAGAAGTAATAGGGGGGAGGACACGGTGATGAGGAAGGGGGTGAAATGTGAGGGATGGGGTCAAAAGTGGGGTTTTCATATAAACAAACGGCACTGCCCTCGGGCCCTTTCTCTGTATGTGTGTCCTGGTTCTTTTCTCACTTTGCTAAGTCCTTAAAGGAGAACACCAAGTTGTTTGGACAGTGGCCCATTGGTCAACTTCCCTGTGAAAGCACAGACAGACGCTCAAATAAACCATAGATAGAAACCAAACCATAGATTTATAATATGTCCAAGTAATCAATACATCTCAAATATTAACCTTAATGAATTAATCTCCCTGTGGCTTTATTATTTCTGCAGCACAGTTGGAGTGATTTCTCTTTGTTTAGATTGAGTCATGCTTAGCTTAATATGGATGACCTTAGGATTCCCCCCCAGAGTGTTCTGAACTTGTAAAAGAAAGTACCTTGGTTTTGGAATAACTTACATGATTCAGAAACACTGCCTTCACACCAGGCATTTGAATGGCATATTAAGAAAAAGTTTAGCGACTAATTCGACTGCGTTTAATAGTTAACTCTCTCCTTTATGCCCCGCGGGCCCTATAATAATATACTGTATATGCCGTTGCTGTGTGAGAAAGTTGTAAATCAATGTTCATGTGAATCTGTTAGCACTGCACCGCTGTTTCTGGCAGGTCTCTCTCATAAAACAGATGGACATCTCAAGAGACTTCCAGATTAAATAAGAGTTCATACAATATTCATATTTAGCAGTATAACAATAATAAGTTCTTAAAAGTTCTCATGTTTGAGACTATGGTATGCTTAAGTGTGATGGAGCAACTTCGGAGTGATCCAATACAGAATTTCTGATTTTATTTGTACCTAATAAAGCATTTACATGATGCATTCGGTTGAAAATCTGAAAAAAAGAATCCTTCTGGGACAAAACATCAGGACATTTGGCTTCGAATACAAAGCATTCCTGTTTGATTTCATTATTTTGGAAAACTGACAGTTCTAATTTCTCCTTCTCTTTCATCTCAGCCACATCCCTCCTCTCCCAGATGTGTCGTCTCCAAAACTAAATATTTTCCATAATTCAGATGTTGATTTCAATGGGGTAAAGACACACAGGGAGAACACGTGCTTATGTTTTGGAGTGTTCACACACTTTTTCACCAGCATAACCATTTCCTGGGAATTCCCAATGAGAGAGAGTCAGTGTGTGTGAGAAAGAGAGAGAAAGGAAATCAAAAAGGACGTGGTATGCAAGACTCTTATTTTGAAGCCAGACACACACACACACACACACACATCACGTCATCATTACAGTGTGTTGCTGATAGCTGGGTTTTAGGGCTCACTATTATCTTTAGTCTCAATTTGTCAGTCATTTATTTCCAGATAACTCTTTTAGCCAACAAAATGTTGGACGATTGTGAAAAACGGATTTCTTAAAATCCAAAGTATTTTTTAAATGTCCTATTTTATCAGTTCAAAACCCAAATATATTCCCTTTGATAAGATATAAAAAGGAAGAAAGCATGAAAACGGTCATGAGGGTATTTTCTTTCAAGAGTTGATTTTTTTCAAAAAATGTACGTTTTTATACATAACACTTTGTTTTTGCGTGTGCATGATACACCACACCTGACCTTCTATTTGCAAGGTAGGCTATGACAACACCTTTGACAACAACCTTTTTGGACGATTCACTTTAACTGATTCATATTTGAGGATCCACGCACAATCACACACATTCATAAGTTACAGTTTGTGTGGCATGGACGGGATCAAAAATACACTGCTTTATTTATGAGATATAAGCTAAATTAAGCATCCCACTGTACACTTTAGTACAGTGACACGTATTTATTGATAAGGAAGCGCAATAAACACACTTGATTTTCCACCACGCGTTCCCGTGCTGGAGCTCAGCAATTGGACACTTTTGCCAGCAGATTAGAATAAATTGCACTTATTAAACACGCCCAGTCTTCTTCCTTTGAGGTGAACTGCTGAATGAAGCTCACACTGTTAAAACCTACATATCTATTTCTGGCCAATTGTGGTCCTATTTTTTGTCCGTTAGTTAATGCAAGTGGTTTGACTTGTTTGTCTGATGAAAATTTGCCATTTTGAGAATTATATGTGATGGTGAAAGGTTACATATCAAGAGGTTTTAGCCTAATAAATACATTTGGACGGCAAACCACACACACCTGCATGCCACTGTTGGAAGACACAGGGCTACAGTTCGAGTCAGATCAGTCAGCAACTTAGTTAATCATTGACACACACACACACACACACACACACACACACACACACACACACAC
>CALSBZ010043936.1:0-12152 GCA_943591055.1 Gobionotothen gibberifrons
AAGTTTATAAATCATAGGAAGGGTCCCAGTCAAACTCATGTGGAGTTTGCCAGAGAAAAGGGAATGATGTTCAACAAGTGGGTTGCTTCATGTAAAGCGGCGGATTATGCTGCTCTGATCATGTTGGAAGAGTTCAAGAGATGTTTGCCTGATCGCATCGTGGTATACTTGAATGAGCAAAAGGTAAACTCTCTCTCTCTGTTGCCGCTGTGTTAGCTGATGAATATGTGCTCACGCATAAATCTGTGTTTTTTCCTGTCTTTGAGAGGTCCCGCCGTGTGTCCGACGCACCATTTAATGAGCCGTTGAATGGGTATGATGTAGCTACAGAGGAGAGAGAGTGTTTTTACTGTCACCAACCTGGACATGTCATCGCCAACTGTGCAGCTAAAGGGCAGCCGCACAACATGTCCCCTCCAAAAGGCAACGGCCTGATTAAAGCAGAGTCATCCATTAACCCTGCATCTGACCGTGACGATGGTGAGATAGATCCCTGTTTTAAGCCTTTTGTGTTCGAGGGGTTAATATCCTTAACTGGGGAGTCTGCCGATCAGAGACCTAGGCGCATATTACGAGACACTGGAGGCTCACAGTCTGTGATTGTTGCCTCCGCACTGCCATTTTCTGAACAGTCAGCCTGTGGTTATGGTTCCACCTTATGCGGCATTGAGATGGGTTACATCCCACGGCCGTACACAAAGTACATGTCCAATCAGACCTAGTAACCGTTTTTTACCCAGTCGCTGTGTGCCCAGCGTTACCGTTGAAAGGGATAGTGTTTTTAATGGGAAATGACATTGCGGGTAGTAAGGTGACCCCTGCACTCAGAGATGACTCTGATGCTTCCTTGTCTAATCCTGTGATTGTGCCGGTGTTGACAGATAAAGCTGTGCCCGAGGGAAATTCAGAAATTGTGGCTTTCCCTCCTCATGAGGATGTCACGAGCACAGCGCAACACGCCAGCTCAGACAAGCCTCTCGACTTTCCGACTCTCCCAGTAACCCGAGAGTGTCTGTTAATTTATCGGATACTCATCCTAGTTTTGGTGTTAGCTCTACAGCATGTTGAGATCTGTGTAGGACTCAGCCTTTGGCCAATCATAGTCATGTTCCTTTGTTACGATCCCTACGTAGCCTGCCTTAGCGTGCACAAGCACGATCAGCGTCTCATGCGATGGGCTCTGATTGTGCGAGACTACAAAATAAGACATCCGTCTTAAACAGGGTTCGGAGAACGCGTTGGCCGATGTATTGTCCAGGTTGGTTGAGTGATGTTCTTGTGTGTTATTAGGTAGATTTGTTAGTGTGTTTGGTTCACAAAACTATAGGTTTGTGTCTTAAGGGGGGGGGGGGGGGGGGGCGGGCTCTGCCTTCTTTCTGCTCAGTAATCTGTCTGTGAGTGTTTTCAGCTGTGTGTGTGACATGTGAATGAGCTCTGGTCCGCCTCCTGAAGATTGTGATTGGAGCACGCCGGGCCCGACGTGCTCCAATCGCAGCGCACAGCCGGTGCACACCTGCTGCAGATGACTACAAAGCCTGGGGACAATTACCACTCTGGAGGCTCTGACATGTGGACAGACGCCTCTCGCTAGTTGCTAGTAGTGTCTAGAGTAGCTTAGTTAGAGTGTAGAGTAGCTTAGTTAGTGTTTAGAGTAGCTTAGGATTTTGTGACTGTCGCCTTTAGTTTAGCTGTGTTTTTGTACAGACTATTTTTGTTAGTTGTACCACTTTTAAAGTGAGGTTTTGTTTTGTTTCTTATTTAGTGTAATAGTGTGTATTCCCTTGTGCAAATAGACTCCTTTTTAGAGTCCTCCTTTTGTTGGTACTTTATTTAATTCTGCACCCTTTTTGGCCGTTGTTTGTGCCAGGCTGCATGCCCTATTATTTTGTTACCTCTGCTATTTAAAATAAACCCCTTATAATTATACCAATTCCAACTGGTGTGTGTTGCATTTCCTCATCCCTAATGGGGATGTAACATCACCCATTTTAAGAACCCTTTCTCCGGGTGGAAATTGTGTTTTTGTGCCCTGGTTGTCTTTGTACTGAATTAAAACAGTTTTCCCGACTTTAAACAGTAACATTACCCATGTTTTGAAGACTTTTCCTGCATTATAAAGTCACTTTATTCATTATATTAATTGTATTTACTATGTCTCCATCTGGAGGAATTGTTGTGAATTACACTGCAATCCCAAAAATGTAATGTTTTTTTTCTCTGTGAGGGAATGGTCTAAGGACCCCAATTTTTTGCCAGTTTTTATCCTGCAGCCGTTGTCTACACATGTATCACAACGGCTTATTTTTTGTGTGCCCTGGCAAAAGCGGTTAGCCTGGATTTATTTCTGTCCATTTCACATGCGGCCGTTGCATTGCATTTGGACACCGTGTCCATTTGGCTACACGGACCCCCTAATGCATGTAACAACGGTTTCAAATCAGCATCTCTTAGACAAAAAGTTTTAATTAATTTCTCAAATAAAACTCCAAACATCTTTCATTGTGTTTCAAAGCTCTTTTAGTTTTAAACCTGATCTTTATAAGCTTCTTAGTTTTTGCAACAGTCTGTAAATATACACAACTTTATAATAAAATGCACACATTTACCTTTTTCTAGACTAAACACAGGTATGATCCTAAGTTAAAAACATATGAGGTTATCATGAGGTTGTTAACATCGCAGTTTATCAGTGGATGTTTGCTGGAACTACTTGTTAACAGCTTGTTTCCTGACGGACACACACAGCGTGACTCCGGTCAGGTAGAGACCGGTCTCAAGTCAGCAGCGATGCAGACTCGCTGTTTGAGGGCTTGATAGCCCACTCCCCCTCCACACCGAGCCACACTCGTTGCTTTGGAACAGCCCTCAATATGGCGGACCCTCCGCGTGAACACGCAAACGGAGGGGTAGGGTGTAGGGGGCGGTTTGGGAATGGGCCTCAGTTCCTGAGGAACGGCAAAAAACCCAGAGATTATGGAAATAAACCAATACATAAAAACAAGGATAATTGTGTGTTATTGGTGAGTAAATAACAGTGTGTTATTTTGAAAAGAATAACAAATTAGAAGGAAAAAAAGATTTAAAAAATACAGATTTCAGTATCCTGAGGCTCTGAGCCCCATTTATTTTCCTCACACACGGCAACAAAAGTCCGAAATTATACAATTTAAAATAAAAGCAATAATTGTGGCTTGATATTGAGTAAGAACATGTTTTTATCATGGTTTTTATGAACCACACAGCTTCCGGTCTTCCACGACCCGACCTGAGAAAAAGACGTGCTGCTGCCAGGCTGCTGCAGGCGCGAAACACCCTCGGTCCTGACTCCAACTTGTGTTTATTAATCAAACAAATAAATAAACACAAGGATAATTATGTGTTATTGTTGACGGGGAAGGGGGTAGCAATAAAGATAACACCATTAAACAGTTACACAACATAACAGAAATAATATCGATAGCAGCGTCCCTAGCAACCACCTTGGTAACAATGAAAACGTTGTATAGACACAATTTCCTGAAGTAATCTTCGTAATAACTAGCAAACTAAAGATCATGTACATCCACTGCACACATAATCTGAAATAACAACTCATATTTCTCGCATCAAATGACATCAAAACGCATTTTAATGGCCAAACTAACCTTAAAATAGGCATTTTACACCGAGAATAAAACGAAGTTCGGCCATGTTTTTTTTTTCTGCAGGGAGAAATGTGAAGATCACGTGACGTTTTTGTAGAAATACTACGTCCTACGTTGTGGACCAACGTAGTTATTAGACGCTTTTTTATGAGACTGGGTTGGTTCAACACATTTGTCATCAAATTCAACTGAATTCATTCATAAATTAGTGACCATAATGAGACATTTGTGAGCATAGAGAGAAACGGTTTGTTTCTTATCAGCCACAAATGTTGATGTTTGACCTCTGTGTACTTACTTGTTGTTTTACTGTTTATAACTCAACTCAGCATGAGTATAGCTTTCATTAGAGCCCAATATGAAGGCTCTACGATAACGTTGAAAAATCGACCTTTTGGAGCTGAAAAATCCATCTTGGATTTGAAGGTCAAAAATAGGTCAAATCATCAAAACAACATCAAATATGATGACACAAAAAAGTGCCAGAAACCATGTATTGAACAACATTGTAGGCCAAAACATTGAAAGGGGCATCGGGCTACATTTTTTTTAAACCCTTCATAGATTACAAATCCACTGAGAAAACGAACCTCCGCTCTCCACGGTCACGGAATTGCTGGAGATGACCCAACTATAATGCCAAAGTAACTGGCAACTGAATATGATTTCCCGTTTGATGTCTGACTCTGGACCGTTGCGTAAAAAGGACCGCAGCTCCGTGTTGAGGGTTTCTGTCCCGTTACTTCTCCGCTGTTTTCTTGTCTCTCTTGTCTTGTCGGTTAGAACCATAGGTTTGAACCCAACTGTATACTATACAGTTAAATCGACCAGACTTTTTTCTGCAGATGTGAGCGTCCTTAGCAACGGTCAATAAGTCTTTGACAGCGGTATGTACTATTGGATTAACAACATGTCACGTGTTCTGAATTGACCAATCAGAATCAAGTATTCAACTAAGCCATGAAATAAGAGAAAGTATGAACCTTATTTTGTATTATATTTAGCAGGAATAAGTTATGAATTACCGTCAAATGTTTGAAAAAACCAGAACCTTTTCTTTGTGATAAAACTTAAATAAAAATATGCATAAAGTATTCAAAAAAAATCACAATTAAAAACAGAGAAAATGTTTTTATATCTGAAATCAACATGATCTCAATTTGGTCTGCATTATTATTATCCTCTTGACTTTTTAAAACCCAAAACAAATAATGTGAGTTATCACTACAGAAGTGGTCAATCTGATTTATATTATTATTTTTACAACATTTTCAATGAAAAAAAATACATTTCTCTTTTGTTTTGTGAAGTATAAAACCTTTTCAAGATAAAAACATGACAGGTTATTAAAGCAGGTACAGGTGACATGAGTGGGAAATAGAAAAATAAAGCACCTTAGATTCAGAAAGCCCATAATAAACAACCACACACATGGAGGCTGGTGTACAGAGGAGCAAAGGAAACATGTCACGGTGTCAAATTAAACACTTTCCAACAGAAACATGTTAATTATCCCAATTATACATAATTTAAAACAAATAAAAAAGGCTGTTTTGGTCGAGTGTGATGCTGAGTGGTCAACAGGAAGTGGCTGTAGTGATTCAGGCTCCATGTGAGTGAGAAGAAAGTCATTTTACATCCATTACTTTGTCTTTAAATCTTCACTTCCTGCCTTTATTCTTTCCTTGCTTCCACACTTTAATATCTCCTCTTCCTGTGTTTGCGTCTGTCCTCAGTAGCTAATAAAGTTTGAGATATTGTCATATTTACATGTTAAAAAGTCACGTATTGGTTGTATAAGTTTGACAGTGAAATGGATTTACAATATTTACTATAAACCTGGTTCCATTATACAGTATGTTGTATTTACAGATGAGTGTTGAGGTTTCTGCATTACATCGTTTGACCACCAGATGGCGCTGACAGAGTATAAAGAACATGTTTTACTGTTTTAAAAAAAGGCACGATGAGTAGGATTTCCCTTTAAAAAAAAAAGTACAATTAGCACATCAAACTAAAAGTATTTGTTAACTGTTTAGATAAATAATAAATCACTCAAGTCATTATTTAATGAAAAAACGAAATATAGAAACATTAGCCATTTTGAGATGTCTTGCTTTTCTACATTTTTGATTAAATTGAGTATCTTTTGGTTTTGGACTGACCAAACAAGATGTTTGAAGACGTCAGATTGGACGTTTTATTTTCCATTTAACACACTATTAATTAATTGATGATATAAAAAAGGGACAAATTCCACTCATTGAGCCTTTAAGTAACAACAGTATTGCCCAATATATGGACACCAGAGCGTTGTAATACACACAGATATACGTATCATCTTCCAAAATACAGACCTGTCACACTCTATAACCCTTTCTATAGAAATCTGTGTGTTTATTCACCCGATAGAAATAGGGTTAAAGAGTTTTTAAAAGTGTGTTTATATGCGGTAATATTTTAGTGTTACCGTGTACTCTGGGGGCTTTAGGGAGATTACATTAACAAATAAAAGCCTTTTAAGGTCATAAATTACAAAAATGAGTGCATTTATTATATTTTGAAGTCTCATTTCTGGGTGTTTGGTCCAGCGGGAAAGAGGCTAAAGTCAATCATCAAAACACATAAAGTGAGGGTGGGGTTCACGACCTCCAGGATCTACTTCCAGGTAATAAACATGTCAATTTGTGCGTAAATGCAGGTTTTTTTAAACAGTGGTAAACAGGCGTCTTTTCCCATTGCAGGTAGACCAGTTTGGCTTTAGGTGTTTTTGTTTCTAATGTTTCACAGACTACACAAATATAACAAATGTCCAAATGTCATTTAGTCGTCTGTCAGAGCCCAACGTCAGTGGATGATAGAGGGTTTTATCCAGTTGGTAAAGTAAAGCCTTTCCAGAATATAAATGTAAAGAATTTCACGTCTTTCGCTCCAGAGTCCAACCCACACCCACACCCACGCTTCTCAAGAGCAGGCGTTATTTGATTCTTTCCCAAAACCAGTGCAAGTCCCGTCTTAAAATCATCTTTTAGCAGCGAGTTCGATTTCTTCTGTGTTTTGTGCCGCGCTACGACTCCCGAACTTCATTTTCCGTCCTCTTCTGTCTGTCCATAAATCTGTCAATCGTCAGGTATTTCTCTCCCTCCTCCTCTTCCTTCCCCCGATGTCTCTTTGCTAAATCGCTCGCTATCGCCAGCGCTCCACCTTTCAGGAACCGGACGAAGTTTTCCCCGACCAGCGGCCCCATGGCGTACAAACCGGGCCCCTCCGCCCCCAGAACCTTGTTGGTGAACGGATCCACGTCTATGGGGTTCCTTCGGCAAGTAATAGGTTCCTCCGGGTAGATTCCCAGTGCTCGGCCATTTTCCCGCAAGAAGGAGAGGTTTGGATGAGCTCCAATCAGAACCAGCGCTTTGGAGATCTGCAGAACCGTGCGTTCGCCAGAATCCGACTCAAGGACGCACTTCTTGTCGGGTCTGAACGCCACTACTTTGTATCGCGGGAAACTGAGGTATCCCGAGTAAGAGGAGGAAGAGGAGGAGGAGGCAGGGGGAAGGGAGGAAGAGGAAGAAGAGGGGGGGGTTTGCAGGTTATGGGCGTGGCTTTGAGGGGGAGGCGGGGCCTGGTACTGCTGCTGAGTCATCATCTGGTGAATCTGCAGGAAGAGACAGGAAGTGAGTGGAAGACATCAAACAGGTTTTAATACCACAAAGCAAAGAAGGAAAATGGATGGTTTTGAAGTGATGTTGAAAAAGGGGATTTATCGATAGTCAGTCTATTAACTACAGAAAAGGCAGGTGGGAGAAACATGTCTTATAAATCTGGTTTTATAACCACAAAGCAAAGAAGGAAAATGGATGGTCAGTCTAACAAAAAAAGCAGGTTGGAGAAACATGCATTTTAAAAGCTGGACTTCTCCATCTGGACTCAAACCATTGACTCCATTAGAGGAACAAGCGGTGTTATAGGACAGGAAGTGAGCATGCTGTGAGCAACACACCAACACAGTAACTTCTTAAAATTCTGTTGACATCCTTGTGGATTCATCTTCTTATTATAGACACATGCATTTCCAAACATTTGGTCTACCTATGTTGTAAATGTATTATCTTTTCGATTTACACGCGGCATCTATTGCACGTCTGTCCGTCCTGGGAGAGGGATCCCTCCTCTGTTGCTCTCCCTGAGGTTTCTCCCATGTTCCCCTTTAAACTGTGGGTTTTCTCCGGAAGTTTTTCCTTGTACGATGTGAGGGTCTAAGGACAGAGGGTCTAAGGACAGAGGGTCTAAGGACAGAGGGTGTCGTGTTGTCCTACTGATATTCTGTACAAACTGTGAAGACCACTGAGACAAATGTAACATTTGTGATATTGGGCTATATAAATAAACATTGATTGATTGATGATGTTTTAGTACATTTTTGGTGTTTTTCTTTAAGTTGTATTTAGACGAGTTGCATAACTGGCTTTAATTCTCTCCTTTCAGAGTATACTCTTATACTCGATGCATCACATCTCTTTATGTTTTAATAAGTTCCTGCATATTGTGAAACCTCCTTACTTTTTGCTACTCGGGGTAGAGCAATATATCTGCAGAGTTGGCGGCCCTAATCTATACATAACCGCATTGGCTATTTATACAAAAAATGTTTTTCTTAAAAGTCTTAAAATAAACATTGTAAGAGTGATGTTGAGTTAACTCGGCAAGTGGATAATATTGTGAATATATAATATCCTCTTTTTTTCTTTAAATCTGACATTGAACACAACATAAAAATGCTTCAAATCAGAGATGTTGTCAGGAAATGTAGATGTCTTAGTGGGGTACCTTGTGGTACTCCTTGTAGAGCAATTTGTTTATTTTCTATTGTTAAATTGTCGTATTTTATCAAACATTCATAAAAATCTGCAATTTGTGTCCCTGCTCTCTAAATATCGCTTCGGCTATTTGAACCCATTTAAAATGTAATGTAATGTTAAATCTAATGTAGTGCACAATATTGTGAATATAAAATATTTGTATACAAGCCCTTTTTTTAATTCTTTAAATCTGAATAAAAATGCTTCGAATCAGACATATGGTCAGGAAATGTAGATGTCTTAGTGGGGTACCTTGTGGTACTCCGGGTAGAGCAGTTTGGGCAGCTGGTTGAAGATGAGCCCCGGGTCGTTGACGGAGCGTCTGAAGACGTGGTACACCGGCGTGTTCAGGTGATGGGCTGCCAGAACAGCGTCCGCCGCAGTAAGCCCCGCCCCCACCACCAGCACGGGGTCCGATGATTGGTCGAGCTCTCCGCGGGAGATGGCGGCCTCCAGCTCCCAGAAGGAGTGGCAGACATGGGGCAGCGACTCGCCCTCGACTCCCAGTCGGGCCGGGATGTCGTGGGTTCCCGTCGCCAGAACCACGTTATGAGCCAGCAGCGAGAAAGGAACCTCGTCGGAAACAGTGGAACCATCTGACAGGAAGTGGAGGGAGGACACAGGAAGTGGAGGGTTAATATGAGACTCTTTATAACCCTTATGTCAATGGAAAATCATTTTATCATATCATATTTATAAAGCAGTTGGATTAAGGGGACTTTTCATCCAACAGGGAGAATGAATATAGCCTAATTTAAAGAAGTTTAGGAAGGGGGCATGATACAGAAAACAGCTTTAAAAAAAAGCTAATAGATATGAAAATAAGTGAATATTTAGTGTCTAAAAGCTTAAAATATTCTAAATAAATTACATATTTTTAAAGACATCCCAGCGTGTTTTATTAAAGTTATAAAACGGTACTTTAAGCGCCTTGAGCACCAGGAAAAGTGCAATATAAATCACATGTATTATTATTGTTATTATTATTATTATTACCTCCCAGCTCTTCCCCTTCGCGCCGCTGCAGTCCCGTCACCCTCCAGCAGGGCGGCGATCCCTCCTGGTTGCTAGGCTGCCTGGTTACCCCGGTTACGGTTGTCCCACAGGCGAAGTTCTGCTCCAATGACATCTGGGAAACGTAGTGCTGGTAGTAAGAGGCGATTTCTGCGGGAGTGGCTCGGTCATTACGGACATTTCTGTGGGAAAAATAAACAAGGAAATATATTTAAAAACAAGATTTAATTCATCATTAACACACACAGGCTTAATACATATTTACTTGAATTTAAGAAGTGGTTTTACTATTTGAAACACTGAAACAACAATTTATTAAAGGTAATGTTAGTGGGAATACTCTAAGTTAAAGTCTAAAAGAGTTGAACAGGAAGTATAGAGGTTCCTGGAAGATAGAAATCAACTTATCAAATCAATATTTTTGAAAGACAAACAAAAAGGTGCGGTGACATTTAACACAAATTGTATTCATGAACACAAACTCAATGCTCTGCGTCTCATGCTTCTTTATGCAGACGTCACTATTAAACTCATTCCAAAAGGCACAATTAAGATTGTTAAAAAGCTCAGCAATGTCACCCTCTGGTGGTCAAAGTGGAGGATAGCTCTTGATAAAAACCAGTAAGAACCATTCAAACTCCTGCCGAGGTTAACACTGATTGCATAAAGTCCCTCCTAAATATGTTTAGGATCTTAAAGCCATCTATCTATCTATCTATCTATCTATCTATCTATCCATCTGTCTATCTATCTATCTATCTATCTATCTATCTATCCATCTATCTATCTACCTATCTATCTATCCATCCATCTATCTATCTATCCATCTGTCTATCTATCCATCCATCTATCTATCTATCTACCTATCTATCTATCCATCCATCTATCCATCTATCTATCCATCTATCTATCTATCTATCTACCTACCTACCTACCTACCTACCTACCTACCTACCTATAGGGCTGAACGATTAATCGATTTTAAATCGAAATCGCGATTTTAAATGATGCGATTATCAAATCTCAAAGCCTGCGATTTTCTTTTACATTTTTTCTTTTACTTTTTTTTGTTGTTCTTCTTGTGTGTCAGTCATCCACACCAATCAGAAGTCACCATCTGAGTCAGGTTAGTAATGCTCCACAAACCTACCTACCTACCTATCTATCTTTAAATCCAGTCAGGGGGACCTGCGTACATTGAGTGCTTCTCTGCATATACTAAAACTTTCTGAGGCAAATGAAGGGTTAAATCAATAGTATATGTGTTCTGTAATAACCACTCAATACTCAAATATCAGTGTTATAGGCCTACGTCTATTTAAATACTGTTTCCTGTGCACAGACCTGCGTTTCTCCCTCATCCAGTCTTTGAGTTTGAGTCCAGGAAGCTCCATCCAGTTAGCCAGACTGAGCGTTAGCATGGAGCCCTCCATAGCCTGGAACAACACACACAATACACAATTAACATGATGTCAATGTCTATTCTACAAACAAGTCCAGTCTCATGACATGAAATAAACTGTGTGTTTACAAGCATCCCTTGCATCATGTGCTCTCTGCAGTTTGTGCAAATAAGCGGCTGCATGTCGACACAAAGAATATTTGCACACATTTCCATATCCTGTGCCGAGTCTCAGGGACAAAGACCCTGTTGTGAAATTAGGTTTTAGCTCGTCAGGAAATGTTTGAAAGATATGTCTGCCGTTTCAAAACAAACAAAAGTATAGGATTTGATTTATTTCATATCATGTTATCAAATATTTTGTTCTATACTTCCTGTATTGCATTTTCAAAGCAATACTTTTTACCTTTATTTTATTATCACATGCACATTTATTATTTCAAAACCAGACATTTTTAATCTCTTATCATTATTTTATTATATTTTTTCAAGCATGATTTTTTAATTGAAGACAATTTGATCCCTTTTCTTTGAATTCATTGTATTATAATTGTATTTAATAAACATTTCAAAGCAACACTTCTCTTCCCTGTTTGAGTTGTTATCATTTTATTATTATTATTTTGCTATTATAAGCACGAAATAGCTAATTTGTATTTCCTCATGTATATGTTTTTACTTTTTTTAAATGCTATTTTATTTCTAGTCTAGTTTTAATTATTTCTCTTTTGTACAATGCCTTCTCTTTTTATGCTGCCTATAGAACTATTATTAGCAATTTAGATTTCAATTCAAGATTTTTTGTTGTCGCTTTTATTCAATTTTGTATATTGTTTGTTATTATTTGCTGCTTAAAAGAATATTGAAATAGTATAAGTTATATTTTTAATAGATACTGAGAGTAACGTACGTGCCAGGCGCCCCCCGGCGGGCCCCTCCCCAGCACCAGGTGAGGGACTGATCTCTCAGGCTCGTATCTCCAGTCCAGAGGAGACGAGTGGTCCAGACCAAAGTCGCTGTCAGGGAGCAGCAGCGAATCAAAAAGCACCGCCACGGGGTTAGAGGAGCGGCCCTCCAGACCCTCACACAGGTACTCCAGGTCCTACACACACACACACACATAGCTGGTTACTGTTTGCATAAAGTCCAATTCACAACTAGACAATGTAAACAATAACATATGTATTATAACAATAACGACAAAGCTGTAGAGTTGGAATCAAACATTACATT
>CALSBZ010043938.1:0-10796 GCA_943591055.1 Gobionotothen gibberifrons
CTATCTATCTATCTATCTATCTATCTATCTATCTATCTATCTATCTAACTATCTAACTAACTATCTATCTATCTATTATGTTTACACCTTTTTCCACCCTTTAAATCGTTTAATACCTGAACCTGCTATAACAAACAATTTGCCCAATTTGGGAACAATAACGTGTCCAGTTTTTTTTATGTGAAATACCATCCTGGTCTTCCTTATCCTTATGATTTATTACATAAAGAACAACAGAAATACTTTCTCATTTTTCAAATAGCGGGTATTTCAGCAAACACCAAACATTAGACAAAACCCACAGAGGACAGAATTAAAATATAATACAACAAATACATTCACAGGTTATTCAGATATACAGGCAGGCAATGCAAATGATTGCATTATAAGCATTTCAGAATATTCAGTTTGTTTAATATTTTTATCATATATGGTATTTTTCCAGATTTTTTATCTACACTTTGGCTTTTTTGTTTCTCACCTTCCTTTTTTCTAAAACTTTAGAAATAATAAACAAAATAATGAAATGTTCAAGACAACAAAGAAGTAATAGGAAGAAGTTAAACAAATGTCTAGAGTTGTATTAATTATCTTGTTGTTTTTTTGTTCAGTTACAGTATGTAACTCTAAAACATTAATTCAGAACAAACACCATTTCCGGTTTTTTAGTTGTGATTCCTGTAATTTAAAACAGAGTGGGAGGTCTTTCTTCTCCCCCTACTCAGAACAGCAGAGTCTTGTATAATTATGGTTGGGTAAACTTGCCAAGGGTATATTTGGTCACTTTGGTCTTGATTGGATAACCTTCACAACCATGTAGGGATTGACATAACATTTGGTGACCTCTTGAGTCTCAATGGCTCTGATTTCTTGCTTTTGCCACCATGATGCAACAGTGCTGAAGCTTTCCTCATCCCTCACGTCTTTTATTGGATTGAGTCACTTAGGCAAAACATAGGAAGCACTTAACACCAATTACGGCTCAGGCCGATTACAACATCGTGCATTTTCAGAATCAGAATCAGAATACCTTTATTAGTCCCACAGAGGGGAAATGTGCATCGTTACCGCAGACAGCTTAATGTTACCTATGTTAAGAAAAAAGTACTAAGTTATGATATAATAAAAATATAATATAAAAAATAAATGTACAAGAAAAAACTTTCCAAAATACAAATCCTGTAACAGTTCTTAGGATTTAGCAGGTAAACATTACACAGTTATTAACGGCATATATATATATATTGCACATATAGCACATATTGCACATAGTTGATTGGTATTTAGCAGCAAGGGGTGACATCGTCTGTGTTGTGGTGTGTGTAGGGGAGGGGGGGGGGGGTCTACTAGGGGCTGTGCTGGTTGTATAGAGAGGCAAAGTCCCTCCCCTTCCGGTGGACCTCCATGGGACCTTATTTCGAAAAAGTATGCATTGAAGTCAATGGAGAGAGAAAGATTATCTTTCGATTCCGTTTGAATTGTGCCACGAATTACACATATGATGTTTGGCAATTTAAAAGATAATTTTGCAAGTAAAAAAAAAATAATGTGTCGTAAAACTGTGAAGTAACACTTTTTTTGTGTGAAACCGCTCAATGAACTACATCTCCCGTCTCGCACCACACACCAAGACGGCCGTCACGTTGGCACATTTCACTTCTTTCTTTCAGAATGAGGTGAAAAGTATTAAAAGAGGTGAAAATCACTCCAAGTCTGGGCATGTTGAGAGCTGTACATACACACAAGGGGAGTTAGTCGGTTCCTAAGAGCCAGCATGCGGGACCGGGATTCTGGGATTTGTAGTCTTTCTAGTTGCATATTTTTCATAGTCTTTCATGAGTCAAAGAAGGTCTGAAGGTGTGCCCCCTGCACCCCGAAATACCTCAGTCTCCTCAGCAGAAAGAGTCTGCTCTGTCCCTTCTTGTACAGAGCAGCAGAATTATCAGTCCAGTGCAGTTTATAGTTCAGATGAACACCCAGATATTTGTAAGGTTTCACAATCTCAATGTCCGCTCCCTGGATGTTCACTGGTGTCGGGGGGGAGTGTTGGCGCCGTCTGAAATCCACCACCAGCTCCTTGGTCTTCGCTGCGTTCAGCTGGAGGAGGTTCCTCTGGCACCAGAGGGTGAAGTCCTGCGTCAGCTCCCTGTACTCCCTGTCATCCTCGTTGGTGATGAGGCCAACGATGGCGGAGTCGTCAGAGAACTTCTACAGGTGACAGGTTGCAGTGTTGTGGGTGAAGTCAGCAGTGTAGAGGGTGAAGAGAAACGTCCCCTGGGGGGCCCCCGTACTGCTGATGATGGTGTCTGATTGACACTCCCTGGTCCTCACGTACTGTGGGCGGTTGGTGAGGTAGTCCAGGATCCAGGAGGTGAGGTGGTGTTCCACCCCCGAGAGCTGCAGCTTGTCCCCCAGGAGCGGGGGCTGGATGGTGTTGAAGGCACTGGAGAAATCAAAGAACATGATCCTCACAGTGCTCCCAGCCTTCTCCAGGTGGGAGAGGGACCTCTGCAGCAGGTAGATGACAGCGTCATCCACCTCGATGGCAGGCTGATAGGCGAACTGCAGCGGGTCCATTGATGGTCCCCCAAGGGGCCGGAGGTGTCCAAGGACCAGCCTCAGGGTCTTCATCAGCTGTGATGTCAGCGCCACCGGCCGGTAGCTGTTGAATTCCTTGGGGCGAGGGGTCTTTGGCACAGGTACCACACAGGACGTCTTCCACAGTTGTGGTACCCTCCCTTGCTTCAGGCTCAGTTTGAGCAGAAGCTCCACAATCCCACACAGCTGATCCGCATAGGATTTGAGGAGCCTCGAGCTGATGCCATCTGGACCCGCCGCTTTCCTCGCCTTACACTTCTGCAGCTCCCTCCTCACCTGGTAGGTTGTGAAGGACAAGGTGTCGTCAGCGGGTGGAGAAGAACCAGGGGCTGATGTGAGAGGTGTCTGTGAGCTGATGGCCGGGGGCTGAGTAGAGGTGGAGTATTTTGAAGGTTTTTGTTCATAAAGTGTGTCTTCAAAGTGTGACAT
Organism: Gobionotothen gibberifrons; assembly: GCA_943591055.1. Taxonomy (NCBI): domain Eukaryota; kingdom Metazoa; phylum Chordata; class Actinopteri; order Perciformes; family Nototheniidae; genus Gobionotothen; species Gobionotothen gibberifrons. Next base: position 3,028 of record CALSBZ010043938.1, read on the forward strand.
GGTGATGGCACACCTGTTAATTGTAACGCTTTCTTATTGATGTATGATAAAAAAAAAAAAATGTCATCGTCTTGGGACAGTCTGTAATCAACTATTTGTTTTAAAAAAGCAGTCTGGATCAAACTGATGGATACAAATAATATATATATGTTAGTAATTTAGTTTTTGGGAGAAGGGGTGTGATTAAATAAGTGTAAACTTCTCCCCCCCCCTTTTCGGATCTGTAATTAAGTAGATCATTTGTTTATATAGTCAGTAATATTGTTGTTTATCAATTTGACACTGCTTCAGTTTGTAAAGTATCATAATTCTCATGTTTCATTTCATTATTAATATTATTTTTTGCATTATTGTTTTGCACATTCGAAATAAATCAAATCAAATTAAATTAAATGGACCAACCATCGATAGATCGGCCAGTGTGGATATAAATATGAATGTATCCTCAGCGTGAAACAATGGGACCTCTATGGAAAGCATCAGCAGTCTGTTTCAGGGAGGCATGTGGGCCTCTGGGAAAAGGAAAAAGAGAAAATATGTAGAGCTGAACATATGATATGCAAATGAATTTAGGCATGCGGAAAAACCTGAACACAGCAACAATGTAAAATCTTGCCAAGTATATTTGTCTAATTTCTAGTCAGAGTATGTTGTTACACTTGATATAAGACTTAATAACTTAAAGGTCACCTATCATGCTATTTTAAGGCATATATTATGAGTCTCAGATATATACAAATATATAAAAAACAAGTCTATAGCCGCGTTCACACCGAGTACTTTGCTGTACTTAGTTCCTGGCACTTAGTGCCGCGGCACTTAATACCCCAGGGCACTAAGTACAGATCGCGTTCACACCGGAATTAGTTCCTGGGGGAGGATTACGCAAATGAAGCCGCTGACGTCACTTCTTCTTCTTCTGCTTTGGGTTTACTGGCAGGCCGCAAACAACTTCACGGCGTATACTGCCGCCGAAGTCCCCGGCCGGAAGTCCCTGGAGTTGGGGACTGGCTTCAGTAGAAGCTGCTGGGACTCCCAGCAGCTTCTACTGAAGCCTTCCGAGTAAACGGCCAGAACGCCGACACCTCCTCATCTCCACCGCTCCCATGTTTTATTTTGTGTTGTCATAAGTTAGTCTCTCTGCGTTTCTGCGCGGGGCTAATGCTAATGCTAATAATGCAATGCGAGGATAATAAAATGGCGGCTCTACAAAACATTTCAGAGTTTTAAGGGGCGTGGTTTGCAATCGCCCAGCCAATCAGAACTGGGGTACTTTTTTTCCCCAGGAAAGTGCCTGCTCTCAGCAGGCGCTAAAAATGGAGTGAAAAGTTCCCGGCACTTAGTTATTCTTTTGGTGTGAACGCGACATCAGGGGTACTAACGGAACTAAACGCGAAAAGTACGGGTGAAAAGTACTCGGTGTGAACGCGGCTTATGAAGTGTTTTGCTCAAAATACCAAACAGATCATACATTTGAGAAATCCCTCATATCCCTCTATTTCAGAAGAGAGGAGGCGGAGCTAATGCCTGATCAGAATTCTACCGGAGATAAAGTGCCATCCTGTTCTAAACCACATCAAGGATTATTTCTGAAACAGTATGGAGCTCAAACTCTTTTTCTCTCTCAGGTTTACCACAAGGTGAGTTCCTTTTTTAATGTCCTGGTTTTTAAACACATGTGCTATTCAGTACAGGTTAGCTCTGAGTGTTAGCGAGGCTTGCTAATATAAACAAATACCATATTACGTCCACAACGGGGACACATATTTATGTATAAAAGACATCACAAAGTGCATTTTGCATGATAGGTCCCCTTTAAGTCTTGTTTTTAGACAAGTCAAAGTCTCTTAAAAACATATTTTCTTCTCGTAAAATCTCCAACTAACATCAGAAAACAGAAAATGTCAAAGCATTTCTGGCTTTTTTTGCTACATATTCCCTAATTCTGGTCAAATATGACGACTTTGTCAGGTGGTGTGAGGAGTCCATATCCACAACTGAACATAAGCAAAACCAAAGACATGATCATAGATTTTAGAAGACATCCCCACATACATGAAGTCTCAACAATCCAGAATCAGAAAGTAGAATTTGTGGAATCATACAAATATCTCGGGACAATTATTGACTCAAAATTGAGCTCTGATCCAAACTGTGAAGCTGTGTGCAAAAGGGGGCACCAGCGTTTGTACTGTCTTAGGAAACTGTCCTATTTTAACATTGATAAAACCATGATGATCATGTTTTATCCCCAAGCCTGTTTTTCAGGTCTCAGGCTCGAAAATGACATTTCCAGAACAAATGTCCATAACTACACTTTTAAAAGGGGAAAATTAATAATCTTTTTTCTCAAAGTAATGATAAACCTGTGAGTTGGATGTAGAAGAGTCAGAATCAATAGAGATGTTTTTTATTTTAAAGAAAATTCATATTGAACATAGTAAAAAACTGTAAATTATAGTGTCCGTCCAAAAATTCTTTTTAAATTATAGTGAAAACTACCCTTGGATGATGGGTTAGTAGACTAAAAGCTTTAGGAATCCAAAGCACAACATATAATAAGTACCCTGTATCAAGATTGATGCAAAACAAGTGAAATTTGACCTTTATAGAGGGATTTAGCACCAAAAAACCCACTTCTGGGGTCATTTGGGTGGATTTTCCATATCTCTGGAACCCCTTGGTCGATTTTGATGATTGACATCTCTTTCTAACCGTCAGAGCCAATGGAATCGAGGGGAAGTTCCACATACACACACAGGTTACCAAATAAGGAGTGATAGTGACGCGTAGAAAACCCGGAAGCTGCGCTAGCCTCTGGTGGCTACCATTAGCAGCTCATTTTTCTTCTCCGATTTTTGAATAAAAATGGAATTATGGATTATCAATCATTTTTTCAAAGTGACAGACACATTACTATAACCTATGGATTAACCTTCAGCCGTGTCTTTTCTCGTTTTAATGCCATTGATCATGACTTTTGATCAGAATACAGCTAAATTGAGCATATCTCCGTGTTTTGCTACCTAAAGCCACTCGTGTGTTGTCTGTATTTGCTTCCCCTGTCACAAGTTCTGATCGCTCAGTGATGATACTTATATTTCTATAATCTGTGGACTCTCAGGATGTTAGCTAAGCTTGTTTGTGCGGATCCAATAAGTATATCGATCGGTATAGCTAGAGTTCTGTGCTAACGGCCTTAATATTTTTTTGCCTGTGGCTAATTCAGAGGCTCAGCGTTAGCTTTGAGGTTTAAAAAATAAATAAAAAATCAGTTAGCTGAGTTTCTTCCCGTTACATAGATGTTAGGAAAATATCACTCGACACCAGGTTGAGAATCAATGATCAGGTTCTAATTTATTCTTGCAAGAAGGAGCAGAGTTAAATCACATACAAAGGATATGGGTTAACTCTCACACACATGGGGTATATGGTTTGCTCAAGGGAGCAGCAAAAAACATCAAGCTTATATAGTCCAAAAGACGGAGATAACAACAAGGTCGTAAATCGAGGTGGTGTTAATATCATCCGCAGGTGTCGGAAAGGTGTCGCGACCATCTGCGACGTCTTCTGGAGAGAGTTGCGTACTTTCGTCACGCCACACAGAAAAGAGACATTTAGGAGACAGCAAGTCTGCCTTCTCATAAATATCAACAACATGCCCTGCCTCCTATCGCAAGAAGAGGCAGCTGCAAGGTCATCAACAGTTCAGAGTGACCCATAATGTCAGGGCATTAGAATTAAGACAAAGAGGAGAAAATAGTATTTCTCCAACAATAGATATGAAACATTCATAGTTTATTAAATCTTAAGAAGCCCTCAGACACTTTTGCTTACAGATGTTGTGATTTCGGCCCCTTCGGCGGGTCCGTGGGGCTTTTAAAGAGCAGAAACTCTCTGAGTCAGATCGTAAAGTGGTCCAGCAGACTGATGGAGACCCTGGCAGGCAGTGACAGCGATTATCCAGCTCCATATTAGACGATGACTCCCACCCTCTGCACTCAGAATGTAAGCTTCTTCCTTCGGGCCGGAGGTTACTTGTCCCAAAGAGTAGAACGAAGCAGTATAAAAACAGTTTTATCCCAGCAGCTATTGCACAAATTAACACATCATAGGAGTGTCACACAGATTCATTTATTTATTTAATTATGAATTTTGAATGTCCATGTTTGTACTAGTGTTTTTCTTCTTAAATGTTTTTGAAATATTTTGAGATTTGACGGAGCAGGGTGTACTTGTACTTTTTATTAGTCCTTTCCTTAGAGATGTGTCTGTTGTCTGTGTTTGTTTTTAGAGTGTGTCAGGATGGATCAAAATCTACCTACGGGTACAAATAAAGAACCTGAACTTGAAATATTGTTCAAAAATAAGTTTTCCCAGCTAAATACAAGATCTCATTTATCTAATCATCCCATCTTTACTTCAAGAAATCTTACCAAGCCATTTTGTACTTGTTCTATTGGCAGTTGTGTTCACTTATTAAAAGCAAAAACGCCTTTTTTAAATTATATATTTACTTGTTTTTGGAGCAGCATTTTTTCCAGTGTATGACAGAAGACATTTAATCGAGTGCTAATGGCGTGTTGCAGTCACACAACCACCATCAACTTGTTTAAGGATAATTATCTCTGATCTGGTAGCTTTTTACTGACTTTTTACTGACTTTTTAATGTAGAAACAGCTAATCATTGAATCACAATTTCTTAATATCCTAATCAGTCATCCTGCAGACCAATTTTTTTTTTATTTGAACCGAATACATCTTTGCATTCGCCAAACAAGATGTTATTTTTTCTTTCATCAGGATTACAAGGTCTGATTTTCATGTAACTTGGTGGACGGGTGTAGCATGAGCCGAGGAAGTACACTTAACATTTTGGAGATGATCTGAATAATGGGGGCTACACAAATAAGGTTTTCACTTTCATTAACATTGTGAGATTTCGGTTGCATTGTTGGAATAATCCCCAAAAATGTGTCTTTACTGGGAAAATGAATGACTCAGGGTTGAACTCTGAAACAGATATCAACAGTTTGTTTAAATGTTCTGAGCAATAAAAGACAACACATCTTCTTTTTAGCGTCCATTTTGTTTCAACTTTACAGGTCAAAGATCACAAGTAGAAGTCCAAAGAAATAGTTCCTAACTCGTCCAAGGAGCCAGTGAACGCACCATTGGCCATCGTAGTTTTAACATTCTTATCTCCAACCTTTTTATAACCTTGGTCAGTATTTGTATGCATGTGTTGGTGAAGGTGTGTGTAGTCAAGTTCGGAAACATTAAGGCTGCATTTCTAAAAAGGTAGGCCACACCCTATAATTGTGAGTTCAGCTGTCAGAAGTGATTTATAACAAAAATGTTCAACAAAAATGTGCGGCATCCAAAAAAAAAGACTTACGTTGACAGTAAAGCATTTTTATGTTCACACAAGTCTGTGCAACGTTATGTACCTTACAACACTCTTTGGTGATGAAGTCATGTTTGAATATGCTCTTCTGGGTTGAATGAGTTGACCTTCATTTCATAACGTCACAAAAAGGTTTCACGTTGTATTTAAACAAAGGGTAAACATGTAGTTGGAAACTAGGGGTGGGCAATACATCAATGCTATTGGATATCATGATATGAGACTACATAGTCGTACATTTTGGATATTGTAATATTGCATAAAGCTCTTTCCTGGCTTCGAAGGATGCATCACATGAAGGTATTGTAGTTTAACCATTTAATGAACAAATCCACATTATGGATGATTATTTATTGCAAATCTCATTGTGTAATGGAGATTATTTTCTGAAATAATCCAAAATCACATGCTTTGCGATACTAACACCTGGGTTGACCTACAGAAAAATGGTCATCACGGTGACACAATATATCGATATTGGGATATATCATAAAAAAAACTGTAATATTAGATTTTCTCCATATCTCCAGGCCCTATGTTAAAGAAAGCTGCAGCCTTTAAACCAGGGGTGCCCAACCTTTTTTGAACCGAGAGCTACTTTTAAAGTTGCCAGTCTGCCGAGATCTACCAGTCCAAATAGAGAGGCGTAGCCATTAGTGACAGCCTACTACCAGGTGAATACACACTTCTACTTGTATAAAAACTGACCTTTGTACGATTAATACTTCATAAAATACTGCAGATCCTTTATCTTACCTCTTTCTAATCTACACACATACAAGTATTTAACTGAAGTTACACAACAGTGTTGTTGATACAGAGTTGGAGTTTATTCACACGTCACATACTACAGTGGGTAATGTTTTCAAGAAACATTGAACAGTGCTGCCACATATGACACAGGGAAAAAAGAAAAGACTCTGAACCCTTTCTTTGCCATTATATAAAAATAGTGTTGCTACAAAAGTATAAATTAGGCTTACTAATAAGACAACTCAGACCTGAAGCTACACAGGAATCTGCTGCCAACGTGCAATAAAAAAGACAAAATTAATAAAATCAAACCCTTTTTGTTGCATTTTAGTATAAAAAGAAATGCCTTTAAAATAGGATGCAAGCAACACTAGTTTCTTATCTTCAATTGATAATAGACTATAATCAATTTAAGTTTGCATTCTTACCATTTTGTACAATAATTATAATGAATAAGTTCAAACAAACTAACACTTACAGCTGATTAATAACGGTATCTAACTTGAGTTTTTATTATATCAAAAACCTGTTGAAATGCTATTTTTACTGTCCCCAAAAAGCGCGTCGGAAGCCTCCAGGAAAGCTTCTTTCACAACTTCGCCGTCTTTGAAAGAGTTAATGTGTTTCTCAAGAACGTGACTGACACGATAAGATGCTATGGTAGCAGCCTTGCTCTTGTTGTTGGGCCTGGTGAAAATGGACTGCTGTGCATTTATCTGTCCTTTCAGGCCCCTCCCCTTTTGGGAGCGTAGGGCAGAATTAGGAGGGAATCCGTCTCGGAGCGTTTGTGCACTGTTTTGAAATGCCGCTCCTAAATTACCCTTCTTCGGTAAAGCCACGCTCGCATTGCAGATGAGACAGATGGACTTTGAATTGGAATAGATACAAAAATAATCATCCTCCCACTCGGAGTGACAATTATATATTTTGGGCTTTTTTGTTGTTTTGCATCTGCCATAATTGCGGTCTTGTGTGTGTGCGGACTGTCACTCCTGGCTGTTACACGGACAACGTCAGCTAACTGTGCCCACTGCCCACTAGCCACACCCCGACACATGGGGTCCCGCCGGCCAATCACAAAGCTTTGATGCGTTCAAGTGCATTATTCTGGCACAGGAATATTATGTTATAGGACATTAACGATACAACAGAATATTGTTGTTCTATTTTTGACACATCTCGCGATCGACTGGGAATCTCCCAGCGATCGACCGGTCGATCTCGATCGACTGGTTGGGCACCCCTGCTTTAAACCTTTGTGGTGGATTCATTGGAGATGGTGACTTTCTGAAGAACCTTGACATGTTTAATGGAAACGATTATCTCATTGGTGTCAGTCCTAAAAGAAAGGTGTCAGGTTTCAGAAGTGAAGCGCTTCAACAGCTTGTGGTGAACGCAGAGCCTAAAGAAGCCGTTTGGAAACCCAATGCTGTGACTCAGCCGGGAAGTAGTGGAGTACAAATACTTTGTTACTGTACTTAAGTACATTTTTCTGGTATCAGTTCTTTACTCCACTACTTATATTTCTTATAAGTTAACTTATATTAACTTTTACTTCTTACATTTTGAACCCAAATACCTGTACTTTCTACTTCTTACATGTTGAAC
>CALSBZ010043947.1:7021-17147 GCA_943591055.1 Gobionotothen gibberifrons
TATACACCTGAACATCAGCAGGAGAGGACTCTTTAAAGTAGAGACACATTAACAGCAGTGTGTGAGGGAGAACACACTGATAGGAAATATGAGGTTTTTCGTAAGGTCTAATTCAAGAGGCAAGAAAGGAAGCAGCAAAGTATGAAATTACGTTTTTTTTATTCATTAGGGCCGGTGTTTGCTTGTTGAGGATAAAAGCTGCGTACCTTTACATATCATAAAATAAGCATTCAAACTCTCAATTAACTGTGCAGCTGCTTTCTATATTGCATGTCTATAAGAATTGAGAAGTGTGATTAAACCATGTACCTCTGCACAGTGTCAGATAAACATGAGGCGAGACCAGTGGCGGATCTAGACAATGTTACATGGGGGGGCAAAGGGGGGGAGGGGCAAGAGGTGTTGGCAGGGGGGCTGGGAGGATGGATGAATCCACTACACAAAACATTAAAACACAAATATACATTTAAACTCTGTATTGTTATAGTCAATGCCCAGTGATCAAACAAAACAAGACTGTGCATATTTTAAAACATAAAAGTTTCAGCAAAATGAAAATAATACAAGAATTGCAATAATTTCTCAAATATAAAACGGCAGGTAAGATACAAGTAGCACTCATAGCATTTGTTTTATATCTTTGGTGTGATCATAATCACTAATACAATAAGATGCATTTGTAAATCTTTACGCAAGTAATCCTATATAACACATACAACATAAAGTAGGAGGAGTTAACATGTTTACATTACGTTATGAGTGACATGCCTTGCTACTGTAATGGATGAGGAATAAAAACATACCATGTGGTCCAGCTGGAACGGTAACTGCCTCCCTGCCCTCTCCTCCTCCTCACTTCCTGTCTCTGTCCCTCGAGTCTGAACCCTCTTCTTCATTTCTCACATCCTCTTCCTCTCTATCCATATCTTCATCTTCTTCTGTGGCCTTCTCATGTTCTGACCCTCCTGGCCTCTCCAGTGTACTCTCCTCTCCTTTTTCATTTCCCTCATTTTCAGTTCTCTGACTTTTTGAGCTAAAGAAATTAACGATATTCCCTTTTCTTTTCATTTTTAGTCGAACAACTCGAACTACTCTGGCCTGCAAGAGTCAAGATGTGAAGCCCTGGTTAAAATCCTCGTAATACATTACACTGTCTGGCCATTTAGAAATTCAATAAACGTGCATTTAATCAGAAAAGTAAAAATCATTAAAGCTTGTGTTCCGACTATTTACTCATTGTATGTTCTCAGTTTGACGGTAGACCTCTATTTACAGTCTATGCGGAAGACATTTGTGATGTAACTTTTTTAAATTTGTTGAATTCATTGCTGTGACATGTACGGGTAACCTACGTATTTTTTAAACTGCTTAGCTAACAAAATAAAAGTGATCGATCACCTAGCTAGCACTGTCACTGTGTAATGTGTTGTTGGCTGACGAAACGTCCTGAAAAGGCAACGTCCTTTAAACGGTAGGAATACACGCCGTTTTTAATAGTGTGTATTCCACTCTTTGTGTCTTTACTTAAATCAATACAAGGACAAAATGGTCCGAGGGGTAACGGACGTCACCTCCAGATTAGGGATGGGAACGATTAATCGAATATTCGAATATTCGAAATGATTCAGGTATTCGAATAATTATTCATGTTTCGAATATGAGTTATGAATATTTTTATGAATTTTTCTTTTTTTTGGGAATGCCTAAGTTGATTACATATTATCAAATTGAATAATTCAATGTATACGACAGTGCTATAGCTAAGTATGTTAGGTCTAAAGGTGTGTTTTGCTCCGCTCACCGGTCCCTCACAGCGGGCAGAGCTGCAGGTGCTGATCTCTCTCTCTCGCGTCCGGTTATACTTCACTCGCGTTTATGTCGAAATCCATCAGATCTAGCTAGTTCTAGCTAATGATATGGCTGCTGCCCCTCCCTACACGCAGACTCAAACCTCATCTTATGCCCAAATGCAGCTGTTGCGAGGTTCCGGCGCTAACAGTTCATGAGCGTGCTCCCCCGCCCCCTGTCAACACTCGCTGCTTGGCAACCGTGTGTGGCGGCAAAGTACATAGACATTTTGACAGGAGAGATTTAGTTTTGCCGGTATTCAACATATTTTACCAGTCATAGTCCGGTAATTATTTACACTCTAAGAAGAGTCCTACACAACAGACATGGCGTCAAAAAGGAGTAATGTGTGGAAATATTTCGACCAGGTTAGTGAGTGCGGTGTAGAGTGCAAACTATGCCAAATTAAACTTATATATACATACTATACCTTGCTATACCCGCAACCTCCGTTCCAGCTGAGAGGGTCTTCTCTACAGCTGGGCTGAAAGCTGTAGGCCTATAGCTGTCAAACTGTGATCACCAGTTCAATACATTTGACAAATTCGACTTGGTTTCTATACTTATTTGAACAAGTATTTATTTATTTCTAAAAGTTATTGAATTTTTTTTATTTTTTATAGGATATGTACATTTCGGTTAACCGGTTAACCGTTTTTTGGGGGTCGAATATTCGAATATACATTTGCTTTGAAATTCCCATCCCTACTCCAGATGCTGGGGACAGCTCACTGCTCTCTCTCTCTGCTGCAGCTGTGTCACCCGGAGTCTGTGTGTACGCTGCGCGCGCATGATGCAGGGCAGTAGCAAAATGTTTTAGGGGCTTTAGGTTACTCTTAAAATAAAAATAGGTCAATGCTTTGCTAGTTATAATGATTTGAGAAGGTTGTGGACATAGTGGTGTTTCGATTTACTCATAACAGTTTTAAGAACCAAAAGGTTAGGGGGGCAGCTGGGGGGGGGCAAAGCTCTTTAGAGCCCCCCGGTAGATCCGCCCCTGGGGGAGACAAATACATTTTGTTGCTGCGTAGGAATGTTTCTGCCTTGAACATTTCCAATTACTCCAGAGCATTGTGAAGTCCAAAAGTCCAAATGTAAATACAAAGATTGAAGCAGTTTTTTCTGGTTCCTTCTTTTGACACCATCATATTTGCAACATGAGTTTTCTGAGACCTCTGTCATCAACAGGACCAGTACTTTCCTGGAAATCCTGTTGTATGCAGTCTGACACAGGTCTTCTGCCCTCTGGTGGATCATCGGTGCACTGCAGGCAGTAGAGAGCAAATCGTTATCAGTATGCCAACAAAGACAAGAGACAATAAATACCAATTGCTTTTACTAATGTATTCTTGTACCATAAAGAGAAGACAACGCAACAGTGCAACATGAGAAAAGAAGAAACCAAGACATTCTGTCTCAAAAATGTGACCTCTATAATAATTATAATAATAATGCAAGATGCTGCCCAACGTGCTTTACAGAGCAAGACAAGACACATATAAATAACAATGAGTAAAGATGAAGAGTGAGGAACATAATTAAAAGCAAGTTATACAAAAGCTAACAGAAAGAGTTGGATCAGAGAACCACTCAAATGAAAAGCCAAATTAATAAGACAGGTCTTTAATTGACTTAAAACGTTGAGACCCCTCGGATAAAGAGAGTCTTTGACAGCTGGCAGGTGAAGCTTGCTCTGACCGGTGATGCTGTTTCTCCTCTGTGAGATTTCATTTTGAAGTTTCCCCCGGTGAAAGCGTTCTTGGAACTTCCGGAAGATTAGCTCCCGCCGCTTCACTTGTTAGTTGGTTTTCAAGAATATGGACATCATATATTTTGAACACAAACAAGTAGAAATATATAAAGTTATAAACAATTAAATAAAAAAATGTAGCTTCATATTTTAGTTTAAATGTTTATTAAATACACAATTGTGTTTTTAATAGTATATTGTTTTAATTCTTGATAAAAAAGTAAAAAATGTGGTTTAGCGTGAGCCCATCTTTTTTTTATGAATATGATATTTCCTTAAAATTTAAATTAACTGTAAAAAAAACCTGAATCTGTGTCCACACTATCACCTCTGAATTATGTAAACATTTCTCTATCCTGGAGTTTCACAAGTGTTGTACTGTTCACGCATGAACCTCGTAACAGGACAGCAGAAAGCTCATCTCTTTTCGACTCCACTTCGAGTGATAGAATTACTAACATAGAATTAATAACAGGGCACTTATATACTAATAAAGGACAGGCTTATCTAAAGCCAGTTGAGTAGCACTTGAAATGTTTTGGCTCTATGAAACCTAATGTACTTATATGATTCTGTTTTCTTCAAGGTTGTATCTTCTTGGTCGAACGCACTTACTGTAAGTCGCTTTGGATAAAAGCGTCAGCAAAATGCAATGTAATGTAACATATCGTTCTTAATTTTGAAATGCATCGTCACATTGTAATCCTGGTAGTACTCCCTAGTTTAAAAAAAGGCAGATGGTGGAGGGGCTTTGTTAGTGAGGAACAGTATTTTGTAGCTGATGCAGTGGGAGACGGGAAGCCAGTTCTTTGAGGGCGTGGTGTGTGTGAGGGATGAAGCGAGTGTGAGGAGTTCAGTGAAATCAGAGAGGAAGGAGGGATGTGGTTTAGGTATAGTGTTTTGTTGTGTAGGTACAATATACCAAATGTTATGAGGCATTTTTTGTAATTTGTAGGAGTCAAAGTGGAGGTAAATTCAACTGTGACTGGGCTAAGTATCATTTTCTGCTTTCTTCTCCCTCTCCTCATTCAGATATGAGTGTACTCTCTTTTGAGGTGTCTGCTCTTATAGCCCTCACACATATTCTCATCAGCTGTTCTCTCTCATTAAAGAGCAACTTCCAGGTTAAAGACACCAGTGAATAAATGTGTAGGAAAATGATGTATACACTAGATTTTCCAAAAAATATACACTACAGTGACATCTGGCGTGTGACGTAACATGAGGGAGAGCGACGGGTCTAACGTAGTAATAAACATGGATCACAATGCTAGTTTTGACACAGAAGAGGTTGAAAATATATATTCGAATGCATATGATTATAATTATAAGCCTGTTATGTGTCCAAGAGACCAGGAGCAGCCAAGGATTAGAAGAAATAACGGCCATCGGAGAGAAATGGAGCTGTGGTGTGAGGAGAACCAGTGGAGAACAGGGCAGCTGTCTTGGTGAGTGACCGGTGTTAGCTACAGTTAATGTTAGCTAACGTCAGTCACATCACAACATTGTAAAGTTAGCTATCATATATCAGGCTATAACTAAAGTAGTATTGATAATATAGTAACGTTACTGGCAGGACTGTTGATACTGATCCATAACAGAAACTAATGCGCAAGTATCATCCGTATCTCGCGTCGCTAAAACATCCAGGTATGAGAAAATAGCTATAATGCTAAGTAGCCTTGAAGTTATACCACTGTGGTTTTACAACGATCTGGCGGAGAAAGGTTGTGGAGCCTCCGTTGATATGCCGTTGTAAATGGCTTGATGGAAAGCAGGTGTGTAGTCGGGGAGGGTGCACAACTGATTGCAGCAGGTGAGTGGAGGTTGAGCCGGGAGCCAGGAGTGACAGCCACCACGCCCACACAAACAACACAGACAGGGGGAAACAAACAAACAAACAAACAAACAAACAAACAAACACAAAGGAGACGGCTGGAGGAATACAGCCACCACAGCGTTACCTAATGCAACTCCACACTAAGTCTTACGGTGCTGTGTACCAGAGGGGAGAGAGAGAGCAGCGAAGGGGGGGAGTGAGATGTAATACGGTTTCCTGATAAACGTTTTGTTTGATAGGCTTCAGCTGTGGAGAGTGAGGCCCTTTCTCATTTCTCTAACTCCCCTCCTCGACTCCTATCCTCGACTCCTAGCCTCGAGACTTAGTCCCGCCCACATGGAGATGCGAGCGGAGGAGCCGAGGAGGGGAACCGAGGAGAGAGGAGGGGAAGCAGCAGGCGGTTAGAGAAATGAGAACTCCACTCCTCTGAGCGGTCATTTTAAAGAGACGTCCATAAAGCCCCTGTCACACTGTCCCGAAATTGACACCCGATGGACACACGAATATGGATTTGTGAACTTCGCACGAAGATGGCCCCGAACCACACACGAAGGCAACATTTACATTACATTTAAGACATACAACTGCAACGAAAGTTACAAAAACAATTATGTTAAAGTACTATGATACTGTACTGATATTTTCAGACTTTGTTCTTTACTTTATCCGTCTTTATATGTAGAAGATATTAAGTTTTCTCCGTAGTGTTGTTTCCATAGCAACAACAACATTCTGTCAAATCGCCTTCAAAATAATATATTATATCCTTTTCAGTTTCACAGAACACAAATTGGGTTATTTACATAATATGTTTACATGATTTTGTTGTGCAATAAAACAACCCGATGGACACACGATAAAGGAAATGTTCAAATTCGGCTTTGATCGTAGCAACATCAGTGCCGGTCAAAGGTCTTCTTTGTTATTTATTGAGCTTTAAAACAAATGAATAACGACTATATATAAAATACACGGAGCCTCTCTTTTTCCTCCCTCTCTTCTGACAGCGTCAGTGTCTGTCTCATGCAGCTGATCCAGTAATGAGTGACACGGCCGACAGTAAAAATAAACATATTTATAACTAGTTTAGGTAGTTTGAGAGGTAGTTAAAATAGCTAAGGGCGATGATCTGACTTGAAGTGTGTGTTTTGCTCGGTTCACACACACACACACACACACACACACACACACACACACACACACACACACACACATATATATATATTTATATAAATATATACAATATCAGAATCAAACAGAGCACCCTCTCTGGTCGCTACAATGAGGAAAATAAATTACGGGCCAAAAGTTTTATTTACAAGTATTAAAAGTAAGCATAGGACACCAAACCAACTGAGACCTGTCTGTTCGCTGCATCTACGCACACACTGTACCACACACACACACATCTACACACTGTACCACAGACATCTACACACTGTACCACACACACACATCTACACACTGTACCACACGCACCTACACCACACACACACACACACACCTACAGCTCCTAAAGCATAATCAGGCTACAGCCGTTGTGTATTTTATTATGTGAAGCACTAAATGGTCTTAGAAAAATGTCGACTCTTTGTTTGTAGTTATCTACTAAACTACAGCAAATAAAGAGAGTAGGCCTGTTATACTGAGTGATATATATTTTACACACTGCTCTGATTTCTGCACGAACCTCACAGCTGTTCTCACTGTCGCGATGAAAGCAGTTTCTAAAATAATATCCAGGGGATGCATGCGGAGCTGTGATTGGCTGAGATAAGTCCGGCCGTGCGTCACGACTCTCTGAAACATCTCTGTTCCCGAAAATGCATCCACGAAGGAGCCGTGGAGGACTGTGGAGGACCCATCAGTGTATCCTCGGTTATAGCTCCTCCAGAGAGCCTCCTCGACGTGCATTTGGAGAAATTAGATGTCCTTCAACATGGCGCGCTGAAATTCATTTCCGGGTCACTACCGGAGGACTGAGGAGTCGAGGAAATTTGCTGAAATGAGAAAGGGCCTATGTGCTGCAGGGAGGTGGATGCACCTCGCACAACGCACCCAGGAACAAACGCTAGCTCCGGTCCTTTTCCTGTTAGGGAAACTGTGGACTCGATGTCCTGCTGTTAATCTGGAGATCAACAGACACTAGCGGCCCGCGCATATGATTATATAATCAGACAACGTCCGTTAAAAAACATTATAACACATATAATGAGAGACATTCTGCAGTCAGGAGGGGGTTTCACCGACGACAGGTGTTCTTACTTTTATGTATAGTTGACGGAGTTCACTCTTTAACTAAACAACCGCGGATGTCTTGAAAGACTCTTTCGCTAAAGATTTTTGAAGACATCCGCGTTCTTGTGACGCGTAAATACTGCGCTTCCTATGTTTTGGTGCGGACTGCGTTCACACCAGCAATGAACCGCTCCAGAGTTCGCAAGCAAGCGCTCACACCGACCCAAACGAAACGCACCAGGGTTCGATTCAACCGGACTAAAATGAGAAACTGCAGTCAGTGGAAACATCACTGATCTGTTGTGATTCCCCAGTGAGAGAAACACCTCCCTGTGTTTAATACAATACTGCTGAACCAGCAGAGACCCCTTACTGACCTGAAGATCTCTCGGCAGCTTCACTCCTGAATCCTACAGCTCGTTGTTTCTCAGGTCCAGAAATCTCAGATGGGAGGGGTCAGACTTCAGAGCTGAGATCAGAGCAGAACAGCTGATCTCTGACAAGCTGCAGTCAATCAGTCTGAATAAAGAAAACATGATGAGGTTAAAAATACATTTATAATCCAATCAGATGTTCAGGTTTAATATGTGTAGCTCAACATTACTGCGTTCTAATCAATGAGCTTTCCCCTGAATTACAGTAACTCTCATTCTGTTATTGTGATCATCATAATATCAGCCTTTCATTACATCATCTCTAAAAACATTTAAATGAACGGTCACCAAAGAAGTATTTATTCTGCTGAAAGTAAACTTGATTGGACTTCAGAGCTGAGACCAGAGCAGCACAGCTGACCTCTGACAACCTGAAGAACCTCAGTCTGAGTAAGGATTAATCATTTAACTTTACAAAATCATTATCCTGTTTGAAATATTTAAGGTCTAATTAACGGTTCAGAACTGAAGAAAGTTTAGATGTCAACAAAGATGTAGAAACAGATCCTTCATAATCCAAGCTCAAACTCTGCAGCAGTTTTTCTCTATCATCAGATCTTTAACAATCTCATTCATCTCCCTCACAGAAGATGTAGTTCTAAACAAATATATATGTATTCTAGGGGTGTAACGGTTCACAAACATTTCAGTTCAGTACGTACCTCGGTTTTTAGGTCACGGTTCGGTACGTTTTCGGTACAGCAGAAAAAATTATCACAAAACATTAAATAATTTTTTGGTGAACTGTGAATAATGTATTCACTCAAATAAATACAAAATATAATAAAATAAACATTAAGGTGCAGCATTTCGATGAACTGGAATAATCTGTATTTGAACTGTACTGTACTAGTACCTAAGCAGCCAGTTTGACATTGTATTTTCACGTTTTTTTAAAGAAAAATTAACTTGTCCACATTGCTTGCCGAAAGGGCAGATATGCTGGCACTAACAATGTCTCCTGCTGTGGAGAACACCCTCTCGCTAGGGACAGAGGTAGCCGATACAGCCAGGTAGCGCTTTGCTAACATGGCAACATAAGGATATTTGGCGTTTGTAATAGCTTTGGCTCGGTTTGAACTTTTTGCGAGTGGTGGAGGCTTAAATGCTAGCGGAAGTTGGGTTTGCACTTCAGTCTTTTGGTACCGGTGATATTTACGTTCGGGTGATGCCTTTTCAAATGAGTGTGCACGTTTGATGTATTGCCAACCGCGTAACCAATTTTTGTTGAACAATGCCGACAAACAGCTTTGGTTCGGTCCACCTGTCCTTGTCCGTCATCCTTGTACGTAACTGCGAAACCAAAATGTTCCCAAACCGGAGACTTCAATGATGCTGGAGGATTTTCGAGCTCAACTTTATCTGCGTTCGCCATTTCGACAGTTCCTGAAATTACTGACTACATTTGAACGCATCCCTGTGACCAGCTCTCATAGTATGCCTCTCGTCCAATGAAATGACTTGGTCGCTTTATGACGCGTTGAACCCAATGTGAGCAAATTACTCTGAATGCTGCGAATCAGCACCTGAGATTACTTCCAAAAAGTTGTTCACGTTCTCAATTTTTTACGTTTAACCTTATATTCATTCGGTTCACACACGTGCACCGAACCGAAGGGCCCACACTGAATAATTTCGGTACGAATACGTATACCGTTACAGCCCTAATGTATACAAAAACTACAGTGAGTGAACTGACTTGAGAGCCTCCAGTCTGCAGTTTGGACTCTTTAGTCCAGAACACAGCAGCTTCATATCTGAATCCTGCACATCGTTGTTACTCAGGTCCAGATCTCTCAGATGGGAGGGGTTGGACTTCAGAGCTGAGGCCACGACTTCCCAGTGAGTCTTTGAGAGTCCACAGCCAGAAAGTCTGTCAGGACATATGTTACAAAAATAGTTATTATAAAAAAGAAAACGTTATGTAATGTTCCTGTGGAGGAGCAGCAGTATATGTTATTATACATTATATATATATATATATATATATATATATATATTATATAATTATATATG
>CALSBZ010043950.1:0-10497 GCA_943591055.1 Gobionotothen gibberifrons
TCACGCTGGGACTTCGAGAATAACATCTAATTGTAATTTTTCTGAAAAATATTTAAATTTGCTGATCAGGATCCTGACGCAAATGTCCATATGTTTTCTTCTGCTGTTCCTTTTAGTATTTACTTCCTGTTGGTCTTCTTCTGTTGATTTCTCTGACGTCCAGCTTTTAACTTCTTTTTTTATTAGCTTTACTGGCGACAGTTTAGCCATCGTGAATCCAAAGTTTCCTGCTCTCCACAAATATAAAAATGAATATTCAAAAAGTATGCCATGGCATTTTCTGATGGATGAAAACTAGTGTTTGTTTTCCACAGCTGACGTTAAATCGACCGGACTTCTTTCTGCGGATTGATATGACTGCACACATGGTCCCTTGATCCTCCTTAGCAACGGTCTGTTCTCCTTAGCAATGGTCTGTTCTCCTTAGCAACAGTCTGTTCTCCTTAGCAACAGTCTGTTCTCCTTAGCAATGGTCTGTTCTCCTTAGCAACGGTCTGTTCTCCTTAGCAACAGTCTGTTCTCCTTAGCAACGGTCTGTTCTCCTTAGCAACGGTCTGTTCACCTTAGCAACAGTATGTTCTCCTTAGCAACGGTCTGCTAGCGGAAATTAACAACCTCTGGAGTATCCGAATTGACCAATCAGAATCAAGTATTCAACTGAGCTGTGTAAATAGACGTTTTACTGTGGACATTCAAATTTGAATTACATAACTTCTGATATTGGTGATTGAAGTTGCCAAATCACAAGTTTTATATAAAAAAGAAAGACTAGTTCAGCTTTAGTTTGAGATAGACTGCAGTTTTTAGTCAATAAAATCCAATCGCATTGATACGATATCTTAGGATCATAGGTTTCAGTTCATGTCTTACACCTCAGATCAGTTTTCTGGTGTGTATTCACAGTATCCGTAGTGTGAATGCTTGTAACTGAGATTATGTTTGACATAAATCACCCGATGAAGCGAGTCTTCCTGCTCATCAGTTTCCACGCAGCAGCTTTATCTTTCATGTGAGAGTTGTTCTGTAACGCTTCATGCTGTTGCAGAGCTGCTGATGTCTGAAGAGGCCATTTGTCCCTCATGATGATTGGTGTCCCATTTAAATGAGCATTAAGGCGTGAGGTTTGCTCGGAGAGACTCAGGGTTCGGAGACGGATTATTCCCCCGAGGTTTCAGTAAAACACTCCTCCTGCCCTGACTCGTCAATATGAAGGAACCTGTCACACTGAATCAATAGAGAAGGATTGATAAGCCATTATATCTTCCTAATTGATCAATTTCCCCTATTCTTCATTCCAAATGTCAGCCATAGATTTATTTCACAACATGGTCCATCTTTCATTTGGTGTGTAAACGATTAGAAAATTACAGTTTCTAATTAATACTCGGAAAACTGTCCTAATTTTAACCGGGAGAAGTTGGCTTTTCTCTTTCTCTTAATGAGGACTTTTAGTGTACAGTAGAGCGCAGATAACTTATCAAGGATTTGCTAAAGTAAGGCATGCTGAATTTATAGTAAATATACGCTTCTGTAAAAGTAGAACAGCTGACATTTGGAAAGCCACAGACTTTATTTCTAACTCATCCTACGCAAAAGAACACTTTAGATTTAATCAAATGCATTTACAGTGTTGGAGCTATTTATTGATTCATATATATTTGGATGGCTAAAAAATAGTTTTCTTGCAATTTTTGTTGATAGAAAATGTCATTATTTTGTAGTTTTTTATGCTGGCGGCTTTGGGTACCGGGTGATTCAAGCCAGGTAATATCGCTTGTAGGAGCCACATTTAAAGTCTTTTTCTGTGTTTATTACGATACATGTGTTTTGAGTCACTATAGGTGGGGGGCGTGTCATTGGATTTGTGTGGTGACGTTTGTGCTTATATCCGGTTGCTTTTACCTGCACACCTGGTAATCAATGGAGGGGGAGTGAGCTAGAGAAGGACCATTTTGGTTGACCGCAAGCACGCGTAAAGGAATATAGGCCTACGCATATGGATATGGAATGTTTTTGCTTTGGAAATAAAAGGTCAAACGCATACTTTTGGAAAGACTGAGTTTCTGCGCATCCACAGTGTTTTTTCTCTTGTTTAGTCCTTCGCGGCACTTTGTTTGAAAGATTACTGCCGCAATATCGCTGTTTATTGGAGACAGGTGGATCAATATCATAGAGATAAAACATAAATGGCTATGGTCGATTTTAACAAGTCCAAACTGAGAAGAAGTTACTGTATCAGAGCCGATGGAAAGACACCATGAATCAAGAAGAATAAACTCCTGTTCCAACTTTTGTTGAACCACATGAAGGATTTTTGATATAGAACAACCCATTTATTCATTTGAACCAAGTGGAAACTTTGAAGTGGGTTCAGCACATGTGGAAACCATCTCGAAACATTCTTGCTAGACCAAAGCATGTTTTCAGAAGTGGTTTAAATGCCTCATTTCTGGCCTCGGTGAATAGAGTTTCAAAGACTGTGTGAGGTTCAGTTACTGCTCATAAGAGTCCTCGAAAGGAGTGAAACACAGGTCAGTGGAGGAAGAGAGGAACCGAGAGGCAGAGAGAGATTAATGGAAGCTGGGAGAAAAGTGAGAGGATATTGTGTGTTTGTTCGTGGATGTGTGGGACGGAGATAAAGTGTTGCTTGCTGTTGGGTACATTAATATCCCCGTGTCAAAATGAGAAATACTGTAAATGTGGTACTTAAGTGAAGAAACCAGTCCTCCACGTGGATGAATGGGTGCCGGTTGTTAGATGTACGATGCCGAATAAAAAGTAAATAAGTGAGATGAAGTTCAACACGAGGTAAATAGAAGTTCACAGAAATATCCCGCTGTGCCACAATCGGGATTTCTTCTTCTACAATCCCTCTGCGGTGTTCTTGGGAATGTATTCACAGTATTTATGAGCGTCCTCACCCGGTCATGATTTCTCACTTGACACATCGAGGACACAGTGTATTAAAAACAACAAGAACGACACAATAAACAAAAGGAACAGACAATAGACGACTGTGCAAATATTCACTTTAACCTCCTATTGAATTATCTTAGAATTGCCTTGAAACCCTAAGGAAACACCCAGAAGCTGCATGACTGCTATCTTTTGATTAGTTAAGTCTTCATCAGAATTTTTTTTTTTTTTACCAGGCCGAGAACAATTTATTAAATGCAGATTGAAACAACTTTTTTGCACAAAGCCTGAAGCCAGAATCAATACAGAAAACTTGGAAAGTGAAGTCTATTTGTCTTGTTTCTGTCCTGAACCCCAGTAATCCAAAAAGGCTTCGGCCAACAGTCTAAATACGGGTTGCCAAACCCATGAGTATTTGGGCCAATCACAAGGGCTAAAGTACTCCCAGCTGGGATTGTTGGTTAGCCCAGATTAGCCAAAGTCAAACCAAATCCTGCCCAAATCTGGTCATGGAGCTGATGGGTTAGCAGGTCAGGTTTACTCATGAGAAGTAAGAAAAGGTGTTTATTTTTGTCATTTGCTAGAGATACAATATAAAGACAGCTTGGTCACATGACATCACATCACCACCGCTAGGCTAAAGGTGGCTAATGTTGGGCTATAAAGGAACTACAGCACGGTCACATGACTTCACGTCACCGCCGCTAAGCTAAAGGAGGCTAATGTTGGGCTATAAAGGAACTACAGCACGGTCACATGACTTCACGTCACCACCGCTAAGCTAAAGGTGGCTAATGTTGTGCGTGATGACGTTTAGTCGTCTCATTTTGACTCTTGTTAGCAACCAAAGTGTTTAAATCCACCAGTGGGGTATTTACTGATGTATTTGATGTCGTAGAACTAAATGTTAAAATCTCTTCATCTTGTTTTAACCACGGACCTTATTTCAGGATAACAACCAAAAGGACATTCAGAAAACCATTGACATCCAGACCAGAGGACAGGAAGTGGTAAAATACTCACTCATGTCAGGGTTTTATGACTCATTCCTGCACGGATTATGTTTGAGCTTAAGTTCGAAAAACGTTCGAAAAACATTAGAAAAACGTTCGAAAAACGTATAAGAACTGGACCCCATTTCACATCAGATACTATATTGCATATTTCTTCTCACTGAGGTAGACAACATGCAGTATTAACTGAGATATTTCTGGTTAACCCCCCAGTCATTTCCCCTGTAGATTAATCCCATCCCTCGGTCCACGCTCGCCTACAACACCCTGTAATGTGTTGACTCCATGACACCTTAAATCTGACAGTAATGGCTAACGCCTTCATCAGCCGCCTGGTTAATGGCTTCAGTCATCAGAGCCTCGGATTAGACCCCGAATGACTTGTACATTTCGTGTATAAATATGCGCTGTGAGGAATATTAGCTGCTCTCAACCCCGTCGTTCTGATTTCATAAAAAGGTAATGAATTGTTAATGGCATGATTACTCTGAAAATAGAAAATGGTCGTGGCATTATGGCTCCCAGGGCTTTCCCTCTGCACGTGAAATGAAAGGTTATTCATTTCGTGTGTCAATACTTGCACAGTCCATTTGTCTCGCTGGGATCGAATGAAGGGTCTCATTACACCATATGAGACCCAATTATTCTGTCTCTCTGGTCACTCATCATGGTTAACACGTCTTTAATCCCAGGCTTTTGTCACACATGGTCTCAGCAATATGTTTTGGACACATTCATAACTTTTATTCTCTCTTTATTTTCAAATGTCTTACGGTTGAACTGTTGCTTGTTCGATGCTGTGAACAAAGCGGTACTTTACCTGCAAGCATGGCTACAAGACTCTACATAATTGTTTTACTTCTTTGTGTACCTCTCCAATTACAAGCTTAACAATCAGTTCAGAAGAAGATTATATTGTTCTAGATCAGTGCTTCTCAAAGTGTGGTCCGCGGATCACTGGTGGTCCGTGAGCGCCCCCTAGTGGCCCGTGAGTATATTGGTAACATTTCACATTTGAAATTAATTAATTAATTTCAGTTTTCCGCACTCTCGCGGGAATATCTTCGCAATGGAGCGAGGTTAAGTTTCACTTTCAATTACATGATATAGCCCAGCGCAACACCTTGATCACACATGTTGCCACCTGTTTGTACCATTTTCAGGCGATTTGTCATCTGTTCTAGAAAAACGATGTGTGTTTTGATATTTGTGGAGTTAGGTGGTCCGCGAGTGTTTTTTTATTGGTTAAGTGGTCCTTGGTATGAAAGAGTTTGAGAAACACTGTTCTAGATTCATCATATTGCCATCAAATCCCATGTAAAGACCAAAGCCAACAATTTATACCAATATATTTAGTTTTCCTACCCTGTGTGTGTCTCATTTGTAATGAAGACGTAGATATTTAAAGAAGGCTGACACATATGTATCTTCATTGCAAACGAGACACAAAAAGGCTCAGCAATAATAAAAACATGGACACAGCAAACCTCCCCTTACAGGAGTGAATCAGGGACTATCTTAAGCTGTGAATCAATACACATTTGGCGCCCTAGGGAGAACCAGCATGGTGTATGTTAGCTGCACTTGTAATATAGCACAGTGCCAGTGTGTGCTGTGATAAAGGAAGGGAAGGCTTGTTGTCAATGCCTGGCTATCCTGTGCTTTGTTAGCTTTGGTAGCTCAATGCAATCTCTCACTGGCAAGGGTTCATGTTTCTGAAAAACTGATATTTCCATCCACTGTAACCTGTGATTAATACGATCTGAGACTCTTTCTGATTCAACAATGATTATGAAGTTAGCATATAACTTCTGTTCTATCTGTCTTTGTAGCTGTGTATGTTTATAACTTGCCAGTGTTACAGCTGTCTGAAGTAATCACCACTAAGCGGGCGTTTTCTGCTGTTCTGCAGTTTTTGATTACTCGAACTTGTCATTTTAAGTAGTATGTATATTTTTCGGGTCTCTTGGTGGCAACAGTTGCCTTTGTACACAAACAGACTGAGTTGCTCTGTTGCTCCCTGATGAATTTAAGTCCAATTGGACTCTCCTTTTATCTCGGCTTTGGTCTCCTCCCACCACCAAAAGGAAATGTGTGACTCTTTAGCTGCTACATAGTGCTCACTTTTCTGGTTTGATTCTGTACAGGTGTGTACAGTGGTTTTCACTCTGGGATATTTTGACTTAAAACAATTGTAATTCTAGTAATATTTTTTACCTTTGGGAAGCAATGGAAGTCAATGGAACAAAGATTAAGCTATTGGATAGACGGAACATACTCATTATTGTGGAGGAAACTTCTGTGTAGCAATGCAGTGGGAGTCACCGACTCATGAAGGAGACACGAGGAGAGCTGGAGCTTTGATGGCAAACACTCATGGTTTATTTGGAGTTTCGGCCGGAGAGTTGACAAGACAGGTGGTGTGTAACGGGTTGACACAGCGGTTGCCAAACCAATTCTGAAGAACTCTTTCTGCAGATCGATGTTTTATCTAGTTCGGAGTGTAATAATCAACATTCTTTATCAGTGAGACTAAGCAATATGGACCCTGAATCTAACTAGAGCTCTCGTCCATAGACTGGCAACAACAATGCGCCCAAGCTGCCCCTCCTTAAGAGAGATAGCAGCTATACCCAAGGCCGTAGACCAATGCCATGGGAAAGGAGACAGTGAGAGTAGAAAATGATGAACTGTGTCAAAGGATGAATACCTAAGCAAATTATTTCCCTAACAATTATTTAATTGTTGTTTGGGATCTGGCTCTTTAAAACCTTCAACTTTTATTCATTTCATGTAATATTTGGGTTTATTTTGGGACGGAGATAAGATAAGATAAGATAAGATAGGACTTTATTTATCCCGAAGGAAATTGTTGTGCTAGAGTTACAAAAATGTTTGTGGACGCCAATGGATGTCTACAGACTTGGCTACGTTATTGGATATACTCATTATTTAATATTTGTTTGGGATTTGTTGGCCTTTATCCAACTTGTGGATTTGTTCAGTGTTTGGTGTACCACATGTCTTACTATAGTATATGGTACTTGTGCCAGAACATATCAGTGTGGCTTTTTAAACCCTTCCTACAGTCGAGTACCCTGAAGTCTATAAGCCGTCTCAATGGTGTTTTTCTCTGGGATATTTTGACTTCAAACAACTGTAATTCTAGTAATATGTTTTACCTTTGGGAAGCAATTGAAATCTATGGAACAAAAGATTAAGCTACGCCATTGGATAGATTGAAAATACTCATTATTTAATGGTTGTTTGGGATTTGGCTCTTTAAACCTCTTTATCAACAACTACCTTTGGGACGGAGGTCTTGTGGACGGCAATGGAAGTCTACGCAATTGGCTATGTTATTGGATATACTCATTATTTCATATTTGCTTGGGATGTGTTGACCCTGAAAAAGCGTTATCCATCATGCAGTTTTAAAACTTGTTGGTTTGTTGGGTTTTTGGCACACCACATGTCTTATTATATCGATGCACCTGTGCCAGAACATATCAGTGTGGCTCTTTAAACCTTCGTCAGTCGAGTTCCCTGCAGCCTATAAGCCGTCTCAATGCTCCGTGATGGAGAGGCTGACAGCGCCGCGCTCACCTGAGCCTCCGTATGTCAGCAGCGTCTTAATATTTCAGGGTTTTCCTCAAACAGCCATCCCCAGCAGTTCCTGCAGGTTTCTCACTGCAGGCACTGGGCTTTAATTAGCGGAGGAGGGCCTTATCACAGCAGCGCTGAGCGCCAGGATCCTCTCTGAATGTTTTATCAGACTCTGAGCTGCTTGACTAGAGGTGTCAACAGACTGGGGAAAGTCCCGAGGCGCTGTGTGTATCTGCACTGAAAGATGTTTGTATTGGGGGTTTATTTGGGGGAAAGGAGGGGTGTTAGGAAGCCTGTTTTGGGCTGGCAAACATCCAATTGCACGGTTGCATTGTGTACATGTCTGTAAAATGTGGCTGCATGTATCAGGCTTTAGTAAACATGCTGCCTTTTCCATTTGGAGCCCCACACTCCTCGTAAATCTCACAGAATAGAAATGGGTTTATCCACTTCTGGATATGGAGACTGAGAGCCGCTGCTTGGATAAAACCCAGAAGCAACTCATGAAAAATAATGTTTTCCATGTCTCGTGAGTTTGTGATTGGATTGAGACAACAGCTATTACATATTTATCCGTTTTAATTTATAATGACACACGCTATGAGTCTGTCACTGGCTGGTATTTCATGAGAGAGATTACAGGAAAAGGGAGGGTTGAATCAATTATTTAGGCGAGAATGAAAAGTACAAAGCAGCCATATCGCAGCCTGCAGCGAGCTCGGGAAATTAGGTCAGTTTCATAATATTCTGGTGGGATCGGAGCTCTGCAGCTGCTGCACTCAGAGAGGCAATCCATGATGGAAATCCACCGCTCAGCTATAAAAATCATTTAGATTGATACGATGTGTGCACAGTCACAGTGGTTCATTGTGAGTTATCTGCAGGCATGAACGGTATTTTATAAAGAAACAAAGGAAGCAGGAAAGCTCAGTAAAGCAGGTTGATATAGCTGAAATTGTTTTTGATTTATTGTGATCCATTATATATACCTTTTTGTGCATGTAAAGGGTCTGCAAAGGCTAAAATCCCAACGTTTACTTCCAGAACATAGTGACATTTTAAGGGGCGGGACATCTCTAATCGGTTGACCAATCACAACAGAGCCGACCAGATAAATAAAGGATTTTAATTCTAACGCCATGATATTTTCCTTAACTTAACAAGCTAGTAGTTGCCTAACCGAAGTGAAACAAGGGGTCGCTCTAATGTTTAAAAAAGTGACGCCAATTGGTTCTGACCAAGCGTCCTTTGGGAATGAAGACTGGTTTGAATTGCAGGGTTAAACTGGATTAGGAGGTAACTTTAAATGCAATTTGTTCAAAGTTGTTGTCTATTTTAATTGACAGCATTACCAAACTTAATTTAGTTAAATAATTAAGGTTTTTCAATTATTTTTGGAGTTGCTACTTTGACTTACTGAGGATTAATGATGACTCAAGGCCCTAGAGATGTCTTATTACATTATAACAATACATGTTATTACATTTATTTATAGCAGGTGCAGAACACGTTTAATCCAGAAAAATTCAAAATAGAAGAGCAAAAGAAGTAGGAGAGAAACAGGGATTTAAGACATTGCAGACCATTTACATGCACAAAAACCTACAGTGTATATAAACCCACAAAATACCATCATCAAGGCCCTAGTAGATGTCTATTCTAAGTTTCAAGGTCATTCAACATCACAAGAAAAACTATGGAAGTTTATGGAACAAAAGATTAAGCTAATACGCCATTAGCCGCTTTCACACCAAGTACTTTGCCGTACTTAGTTCCCAGCAATTAGTTCCCAGCACTTAGTTCCCCCATGGAACTAAGAGCCGATCGCGTTCACACCGGAATAAGTTCCCTGAGGGAAGATTATGCAAATTAGCCGCTGACGTCACTTCTTCTTCTTCTTCTTGCTGGGACTCCCAGCAGCTTCGACTGAAGCCTTCAGAGTAAATCCCCAGAACGCCGACACCTCCTCATCTCCACCGCTCCCATATTTTCTATTGTGTTGCCATAAATTGGTCTCTCTGCATTGGTGCGCGGGGCTAATGCTAATGCTAATAATGCTAATGCTAGCAAATACAATGGCGGCTTCAAAACACTTTTCAGAGTTTTACGGGGCGTGGTTTGCAATTCGCCCAGCCAATCAGAAATTGGTACTTTTTTGTCTCCCCAGGATAGTACCACCTCTCTAGCAGGGACTGAACATGGGGGTAAAAGTTCTCTGAACTAAGTTCTCTTTTTGGTGTGAACGCAAAAATCCAGGCACTAACGGAACTAAACGGGAAAAGTCCTCCGGTGTGAACGCGCCTATTGGATAGACGGAAAATACTCATGATGTAATTGTTACAGTCGAGTACCTGCAGCCTGAGCCGTCTCAATGGTGTTTTTTTCTGGGATGTATTGACTTGAAACAACTATAATTCTAGTAATGCTTTTACCAACAACTGCTTCGGGACGTATATTTGGGAAGCAATGGAAGTCTATGGAACAAGAGATTAAGCCATTGGATAGACGGAAAATACTCATTATTTAATTGTTGTTTGGGATTTAAGTCCCATCATCGAAGCCCTAATAGAATTCTCCTCTAAGATTCAAGGTCATTCAACATCACAAAAGAAGTCCTAATCTGCTGTGGTGATTCCCCTCGTTGGTTTCAGGAGGACTGGATGTGTGACTCCTGGGTTTAATGAGCTCTCGGACTGGATCAGGCCCGAGGCTG
This sequence comes from Gobionotothen gibberifrons, assembly GCA_943591055.1. Classification (NCBI taxonomy): domain Eukaryota; kingdom Metazoa; phylum Chordata; class Actinopteri; order Perciformes; family Nototheniidae; genus Gobionotothen; species Gobionotothen gibberifrons. The sequence continues at coordinate 10,249 of CALSBZ010043950.1, forward strand.
CAGAGCTCCATCAAAGAGCCGAGGGATTGGAGGATGATTATTCCCACATAAAGAGCGGGATCTTCCTCTGACTTCAGTGTAATACACACCGCAGTAACAGCTACCAAACCAAGTCTTTTCATCAGCTGCATATTCTCAATGTCCAACCGTGTTATTAGATTTATTTCAAGCAGCTGCAGTCCATGTTATCTGACACTTTAATCCAGAGACATTCAAAATAGACGAACAAAATAAGCTTTAATACCAAGG
>CALSBZ010043953.1:0-15352 GCA_943591055.1 Gobionotothen gibberifrons
CACACACACACACACACACACACACACACACACACACACACACACACGCACACACATGCACACACACGGAGCTGAGCAGAGCACAAACACACACACATCATGTAGCATTTCACGTTTTCATAGCAACAACAACTGTCAGCAGTGTAAACTCGCCTTCAAAATAAAAGCATCTAAATAAAACAGGAAGTTAAGCCCTGGTGACCGGACATCTCCGACATGAAACGAGTAATAGGGGGAATAATCGGGCAGTTCGATGTGTGTAGAAGTGTGTGTGTGTGTGTGTGTGTGTGTGTGTGTGTGTGTGTGTGTGTGGCTAAAACGTAACTGCCTCGATCTCAATTCAGCTGTTCTGAAGGTAAACACAGTGAAGGCGCTGCGTAAAAGGCACAGCTCTCTGCGCGCAGATAGCAGATACTGTGAGAGTCACGGACATCAAGGCAGACTGGTTCACAGACTCTCCTGTTTTGCGAATCCAGTGCTTAAACAAATAGCTCTACACACCCCTGGCCAAAATGTCCCTAAAATGAAGTCTTATGAGTTTAAAATATATCTCAAATAATGTATGCACTACCATTTCTAACTCAACGCAAAAATGGCGACACGAGCGAAAGCTGCGAACGCAGCGAACGCTGATCTCCTAGAAATTAAGGACGCATTATCCAGCATTACCAAGGATATAAGTGACTTAAATAAGACCCGAAAGGATGACAGCATAACAATTAAAAAAACTGCTGGAAACGATCGGAAGCATGGAGAGGATAATGAAGGAAAAAGACGAGAAGATTGTCACGCTGGAGAGAAGGATCGAGGAGCTTGCGCAACACACCCGAAAAGAGGATGTTATCGTGACCGGATTAAAAATCATAAAACCATATTCCCAGGTAGTGAAAGGAGATTCTGCGCCTTCTACAGACAGAGACGGACATGACTCGGTCGAAACACAGGTGCTCGAGGCACTTAACGATCGTGGCGTGTACCTGAAGTCTGAGGAGATTGAGATCTGCCACACACTTGGGAAACCGTCGGAAAGTGGATTCCAAAGGGTGATCATAAAACTTGTGAGCAGAAAGACAAAAGTTCGTATGAAGATAAACGCCAAGAAACTGAAAGGGACCGGAATCTACATTAACGAGCACCTCACGAAAAGGAACGCGGATATCGCAAGAACTGCGAGAGACCTGAGTAAGAGGAACAAAATCGAAGCTACCTGGACCAGGGACTGTAAAATATTCATCAAAACAAACAAAGGAAAAGTATCGATTGTGAAGGACAGTGAGGACTTGTCTATATTTTAATGAACTCTGAGGATAAGAATACTACTTCCGCTATTGGTAAAGTATTGATAAATAATGCAATTACATCTATGCGCTATTTTCCCTCACTTCATTTATTAAGCATGAGTCAAAAGTTCCATTGACCACTCGATAATATTCGGTTATATTCCGTTTTGTATTTTGTCCTGTGTGTTAAAAGAAATCCCCTGTGTTGTTGTTTGATCAGTCATGAATTTACCTCCGTGTATGTACCATGAACTCAAATCACCCAGTCCCAGTGACCACAGTGACCGGAGTAAACTCTAAGGATTTAAATCTCTTTGATGAAAATCTAATAAGACATAACTGTTTTGACTCTCACATTGACCCAGACTCTAATTTCTTCAGAAATCTTACCAACAACTGCTGCTACTATAGCGAAACACTTTTTAACATAGAACTCAAAGCTATTAATGGCTTTTCATTAATTCACTTTAATGCCCGTAGCCTTAATGCAAATAGTGACAAAATCAAACTATATCTTCAACTCATAAATAGATCTTTTGACATCATTGCAATCTCAGAGACCTGGCAAACTGACTCAAACACTGTTGATAATTTTTTACCCGATTATGTGGCTTTTCATATGAATCGCAAACTCCAAAGAAAAAACACACTTTCTGCGAGATTGGTAGAAAGTCTCTCCCTCTGCTGTAACAACCTCTTGGAATCTGTCACCATAGACATTGAGCTAAAACAGAAAAAACATATACTCGTCTCATGCATGTATAGAAAGCCTGGAAGTAATCTTGAGGAATTTAATGAACAAGTAGAAAAAATGCTCAGACCTCATAGAAATAAAAACCTTTATGTGTGTGGAGATTTCAATGTTAATTTATCAAAATACAACTCGCACCAACAGGCGAGACACTTCATGGATATGTTTTTTTCTCTCGGGCTTCTCCCTCTAATAACCAAACCAACCAGGTTAACTAGCACTACTGAAACGTTAATTGATAATATTTTCACTAACGTCCTTGAAACAGAACATCATAGTGGGGCCCTCATCACTGATGTCAGTGATCACCTGCCAATATTCACAATTTGCGGGAAAGAACCTGTAAATAACAAGGAACAAAAGACATACATAACTAAGCGGATAATAAATGACAGTTCTCTAAATAAATTAAATATTAACTTAAAAAATGAAAAATGGCAAGAAGTATTTGAGATTCAAGATGTAAACAAATCCTATAATGAGTTTGTAAGGATTTTCATGCAAAACATGAACGAATGTTGTCCATCTATTAAAATTAAGATTGGCAACAGGAATAATAATGACTCAAAACCCTGGTTCACTCGTGGACTGAAAAATGCTTGCTGTAAGAAAAATGCACTCTGTAGGATATTTTTGAAAAGTAAAAGCACTGAAGATGAAAGTCGTTATAAATTGTATAAAAACAAATTGACTACAATCCTTAGAAACTGTGAAAAACTATACTTCTCTGAAAAATTAGAAAATGCCATAGGAGATATGAAAACCACTTGGAAGGTAATAAATAGCATAATTAAGATGAAAATAACTGACAACAGAAATGAATTCAAGAAATTCCAAACCGAAGGAAAAAACCCAACGGATGTTGCAAATAGTTTTAATGAGTTCTTTACTGAAATTGGCCCCAATCTGGTGAGTAAAATCAACCCAACTTCATGTAAAGTGGATGATTTTTTGATAAACTGCAACCAACAGAGTATGTTCCTGAACCCAATTACAGAAAATGAACTGCTTGATATTGTCAATACTCAACACAATAAACACTCCAAAGATTTGTTGCACCAAACATTGTAGCCCCCTAGTAAATATATGCAATACATCGTTCCAACAAGGTATTTTCCCAAATGAAATGAAAATCGCGAAGGTGATTCAGGTTTTGAAATCTGGTGATAAATCAAGTTTCAATAATTATAGACCGATTTCTTTACTACCACAATTCTCAAAAATCCTGGAAAAACTCTTTAACAACCGTCTGGAGTAATTCCTCAGCAAATTTAATATATTATGCCCCAGCCAATATGGATTTCAGAAAAATCATTCTACTTCTTCAGCAGTAATTGAACTGGTTGAAGAAATTACCAACAACATTGAGAAAAAAATGATTACAGCTGGTATATTCATTGACCTTAAAAAGGCTTTTGATACAGTGAACCATACTATACTGCTACACAAATTAGATCATTATGGCATAAGGGGTCAAGCCAAAGAATGGGTTAAGAGTTATCTGATAAATAGGCTACAATATGTGGATATAGACGAGGCGAAATCAAATAATCTTCCTATAACATGTGGAGTCCCTCAAGGATCAATTTTAGGTCCAAAACTGTTCCTGATTTATATTAATGACATAATCAACACCTCCGATATGTTAACATTCATTTTGTTTGCCGATGATACCACCATTCTCTGTTCCCATCATAATCTTGGTGATCTTGTTAAAATTGTTAATGCAGAATTAGAAATACTATGTAATTGGTTTGCAGTTAATAAATTATCCCTTAATGTGGCCAAAACAAATTACATGTTATTCAATACAAAGTCTGAGAGTAGAAATGACTGTATTATACGGATTTGCAATACTGAGATAGAGAAAGTTGGTGCATGTACATTTTTAGGACTCATTGTTGATGAAAAACTCAACTGGAAGCACCATATAAATTATGTACAAACCAAACTGTCAAAAACAATAGGGATTTTGTATCGCACTAAGAACATTCTTGAGGAAAAAATACTCAGAACTCTTTATAACAGTCTATTCCTCCCTTACCTTTATTACTGCTCCGAAATATGGGGAAACACGTACTTAACAAATCTTCAAAAAATCATAATATCTCAAAAAAAAGTATTACGAATAGTCTGTGGTGTTGGTAAATATGAATACTCAATCTATTCAAATGTGTTGATATTGTTAAGCTTAAAACATTACTGATTATGCACAACATCTTCCATAACAAAATGCCTGCTAACATTCAAAAACTGTTCCAAAACACAGTCAGGAAATACCCAACTAGGCATCCTAACTGGTTGTGTAGCAAGCCCTGTAGAACAACCATCAAATCTCACAGCTTATCCATAATCGGAGTTAGAACGTGGAATGCACTTCACCCAGACCTTTCAAGTATTAGTAGTCATCAACTATTCAAAACTAAAGTAAAAACAATTCTATTTGCAGATGACTCCAGCTTGGATAACACATATTGGATATTCCCAGTATTATTTATATATGCATTTACTTATTTCTTGCCCTAACTTTTATTTTATTTCTTTATTATTATTATTTTTTTTCAGTTTTCATTAGTTTTCTTTATTTCTCTGTACTCCTTAATTTCTTATGTTCTTGACGAAATAAATGCCATTGTTAATATTGATGCTAATGATGATGCACGGGAGGGCTACTCCCCATAAGCTATGCTTCAGCCCTCCCGCTTCTACTAATTGTGTTCATTTGTATGTATGAATTATACGTTTTTGTATTTGTATGATTTTAATAGAATAAATAATTAAAAAAAATAATTTACATACACACATAAACATAACAGTCTGCAATAAAACGGTTGTCTCCTGTGCACTCCACTTCCTACTTGGCGCACCGGTAAAAAGTATATTGTGAGCACAAATTAATAAAGCGTGGCCTCGTTTTATTTAAATTGAGGCCACGAATTACATCTCGTGCGCAAAAATTACATTTTGTGTGCACGAATTAACAAAACGTGGCCTCGTTTTATTTTATTTTCTCTCTATGAACACTCCAGGGCTCCGTAGTTTTGAATGCATCACCACTTAAAAAGCTTTCCTCCGTCATGCCTTCACCCTCTCACAGTAAGTGAAGTCACTCTCTCCTCTTCTCCGGCTTCTCAGTGTCCTCGTGTTCTATTCTCGGACAACATGCCCGTCCTTTTGGATAAAGGCTGCCAATAACCAAGTTATGCTCAAATGAAACATCTTCAAATAGATTTGTTAAGCTTATATACTAAAATACTCATCTACCATTGTCTATCTCTTGCTAATGATAGTGAATCTGCCAATTTCTCCCCGAAAGTAATTTGAGGTTCTTTAAAGGTTGTAATTAATAACATTTCAAATGAGAGCTCATCCACACATACCCCTGAATGCAGTGCAAAAGAAAGTAAGACGGGATCAAACCAGGCACTAATTACAAAGAATGGTCTGCAGTCAAGCAGCAACATTCAAAGTAGCTGAGCTTCAGAAGGACGAGCCGTGCAGGCTATTTTTTAAAATGAAAGTGACCGGTGATCAGTTCTGTGACTTGTGTCTTCATGGCATGTCAGCCACAAATGAGTGCATGTACGTGTCTCTGAGGCAGGGCTGCTTCCTCCTGCTCCAGTGAACATGGATCCAACAAAGTCTTTCCTGCTTGACTGTACAGTGTTTTGAATGTTTATTAATACAAGCATTTTGTCCTGTTAGTATTTAAAGGTCCAATGTCTTGGCCATTTCTTGGTCCATTTGGACCTGGGCATGGTTATGTCACTATACTCAGGAAGAACAAAATGGAAAAAGAGAAATCTCCAACGAGGCGTTCTGGGGCAGCATAGACAGGTATTTTCTGTTAGAGTTTTACTCGCTACAGGGTGTACTTTGAGGGTTTTGACTCTGCAGACCGTTTACATGCAGAAAAACCTTCATAACACACAAGGGGACGGGTAATAACCGGAAAAGCATGACATGGGACCTTTAAGATACTGCATTCAGGGTAAGGGTTAGTGTATTTTCAACAATTCAAAATAATTTGCAAAAATAAAAGGGGAACAAAATAAATCTGGTATAGATGACTCACTTGAGTGAAAGGATTCCACACAAAGAGTTTTTGACAATTGTACTCATTTATTTGACATTTATTGATACATTTATCATTCATATCATTTCCAGAGACGCCAGACACCACCTGGTTTTAAACTCTGTTGGGTAATCTCCATTTAAATCAGAAAGATCTGAAAAACCTCCCTATGTTATTATGATATTTATTGTTATTAACTACTAATATTTGGGACCCCAGTTCAACTTGTTTGTATTGCAAAATAAAGCTATGAAATAAACAATAATGTTACTGAGCTAGTGAAGTGTGTTTGGCTCTTCCCTCTGTGTTACTGAGGGACAAAGATTATACGGTCTATAGCAGGAAGAAGGAAGAACTATTCATGCTAAATGCTAAGCCCATAACGCCAAAGTGTTTACCATGTTCAGCACCTTAGCGTGTTGTGTTAGCATGCTAACGTTTGTTATTGAGACCTTAAAACAGTCCAGCTGAGGCCGAATGTCATTAGTTTCGGTTTGGTTATGATTCTGAACCAACCTTCAATCTGATTGGTGCTTGATGACATTTCAGGATGATTTACCAAATGTGATTGTAATTCATCCAATATCTCTCAAATATTTAATTTTCTATTTATTTCCCAAGTTCACACTTTACCATGGTTAAAATATAAAGAGGTGTAAATAATTCAGGGGCCAACAGCATTTTATTTTCCTTCAGGGGAGTTCAGTGGCATTTCTCTGAACTAGAAAGTGTGTAAGAAGGACTATTGTAATCTTTCTCTCTTCTCAGTCTCTGTCAGAATAATTTACAGCGCCTGAAATCCTGTCGATGGCAGCTGAACTAAACGTGATCAAACAGATCCGTCTGTGACATGAAAACATGTGAGAGGCATGCAGGAGTGAGGAATTGTCATTTTAATTTGTCACTCTCACCTCTCGCTCGTCTCTCCCCCCATTCCATCGTCCCCCCCCCCCTCTCCTCTGCTGAGTGCTGATAACAGTCAGTGCTGGGATGTCGATTACAGTACCAGATGTAAGAATAGCCCACAATGCTTTGTGTCTCACTTAATAATGATTCCGCAGTGTGTTAGTGCCTGTGGTTTCAACTAAATAACAACCATTTAAAAACAAATATCAAAGCAGATTTGATCATTTCTATGAAGCTCAGCGTAAGTTCTTTCAGGAAGACTGGTATACATTCACTCTGCAGCTGCTTATAATCAGCTCATCACAGGCTTTCTGTTAACCTATTACATTCACCTCAATCTCAGCAGCCAATCATCGTGCTGCAGCCAAACTTTAAAATGGTTCTCTTCTCTCCCGCAGTCAGCTGTGATTTCAGGTGTTCATGCTGCCTGCTGACATACTTGTTTCAGATCCTCATAGCAGATATCAAGCAAGAGCGAGAGGAGAAGACCTCCATCGGCAGAAACACGGGTACGTCCGGCCGTCTCGGCATAAGCGAACGAGCCGATCCAGTATCAGAACGGACGGAGTCGAGGCTCCTCGATCAGCTGATCCGCAAACACGGAAGTCGCTTAAGCACAAGCCGACCGCGAGCAGGCCCTCTTCGCCGCATCAATACCTCCCGGGAAATTAAATTGATTGAATTAATCAGCACTTCTCCAGAACGGTTTCATCTAATTGTATCCCTGTCCTGTACATTCTCTGTTTTTATAATGATCGCTTATTCTGCCCCTTATGCGTGTAATCACAAGCATGCCTATCCTACCTGATATCCGCACCGTAGCCTACTGGCTAATCTTTTTTTAAATAATCTTAAACTCAGGTAAACTATGCATATACTGGTGGCGGTGTATCACATCCTTTTTCAGATAATGTCTTACCACATGCTATGCCTCTCTCACTTATCCCAGCCTGAGCTATCAGAAGTCTTGCTCCATGCAATAGTCAGTATCCCTCCTTTATCAGATTCCCTTGCCATCACGTAGGTAAGGTCCTACGTTCATTTACAAGGCTTGTTCCACTCCCGGTAAGCAACTCCCTCACCTCTACTAATTTATTTTCTCGCATTATTTTATTATCAACATCTACTATTCCGAGGGGGTTCACCTTTCCTAGCCATCTCCTCCTCTTTTAATTAATTGAATCACATGGGGTCTAATTGCAAAGTATTAAGAATAGTTAATACTCCAGAGGAGAGAGCTGAAGGATCAGTGGGCCGGAGCTTTACCGTCTAATAATCACCGGCAGACACCGGTCAAGCTCTTACAGTAGCTTCTCCGCATCGAGCTCAATGCGACTACTTTCTCGGCCTCACCCTATTGGGGGTAAATAACCCCCAATAGGCATGTATTATTCGCCCGTTTTCATAGTCTCTAAATCCCTGTCTAATTCTCAATCATGTCTCAGCAGAATCCATGCCACCCGGTAAGGTAAATCCTTCGTCAAGTGGTCCGATCTTAATGTTCATCCACTTTCCTCCTTTTTGGGGGTTCCCTACAGATGAAGCACTTAATTTCGGACAGTTTGAAACGCGAGGGCAGTGATTGGTAAGTGGTCTGCCCTCGCTCAAGGGAAAGCCTCCAGCTTGACTTGAGACCGCCCCCGTTATAAATAAATGTAATTATAATGAAGCCAGCTGCAATGGATCATTGATCCACCAGGGGGTGCAGTGGGGTTCCACACTGGTGCTCATGTGAAATAAAGTCTGATACTGTACAGTACGCTGGATGTACAGCGGAACTTAATGTTGTCGGAAAAAGCGAACGGGAGGAAATGCAGCCCGGCTCTCGATTTTTAATCCTAAATTAATCATCATCTTAAACTCAATATGAATATACTGTATTCAACTTTATTAAAACGTTATTAACGTGTTTTAATGAAGTTACGTCAGTAATTCACTACAAATATTTATATTTTAATGGAGCCTCGACGGCGTAGCGGAGGGATCTTGATCAGCATGAAGGGTGTTATTTTCCCCATAAGGAACAAGTCGCTGTAAATTATCCCGTTTATTACATGGCCAAATTCTCAACAAAGTAACGACATGACTCCCAATATTAATTTAAATGCTTTTATGGATTTACAAAATGTTTTTATTGATTTAAAAAATAGTTGTATGTATTGATATAAATTGACATGCATCCGCTAAGAAAAATAGTCCGTTGTGACATCGCGTAAAACAGAGGATTTCGACATGTTACATTAATTGCTTACATCCACACGCCTCTTCTCCTCATATTCACTATCTAAACTAGTTATAAATATGTTTATTTGTACTGTCGGCCGGGTCACTCATTACTGGATCAGCTGCTGCATGAGACAGACACTGACGCTGCCCGAAGAGAGGGAGGAAAAAGAGAGGCTCCGGGTATTTTATATATTATAGGCCTATAGAGTCGTTATTCATTTGTTTTAAAGCTCAATAAATAACAAAGAAGACCTTTGACCGGCACTTTTATAATTTTGTCCGGAAGATTTCAACTTTAATCCACGTTGACTGGCGAAAAACTCTGCCCGGTTCCCTCTGCCCCCAACGTGGAGAATAAACAGAAGGGCAACCATGACAACTATGCTTCTTCGCTGCTTTTGTGGAGGAAGTTACAGCCCGGCATATGTACTACAGCGTTTCCAGCGTTCTCGTGTGAACAGACATGTCAAATGAAACGAATACGTGTGAACGGAAGACTTTTTTGAAAACGCATACTGTGCATAAACGCAAACGTTCCCGTGTGAGCAGCACCATAGTCTCCATTCTTTCTTTTTTATTTATGCATATTCGACTAATCACACACTTTTTACTGACCTATTGGAATGATTTCTTAATTTAAGCTATTTTTTACAACGTGTGTTGGAAGGATTTATTAAATTACTATGAATATTTGGGCTTAAATTAATTGCCATCTTTTAAACTCGGACATTTATCCCTAACATTATCCCTGACTTTGTCATACCATTTTAACAGAGCCCCCCAATTACCCCCCAGATACCCCCAATTATTTAATATAATTTGCCCTTCACCTTAAATATCTAAAATAATGCATTAGAAGACTAAAGCCCTGTAAATAACCATTGCTCTTGCACAATCCATGCCCCTTTTAGGACTGTCCCACATTAAGCAAATCATACTGTTGACAGTGTTTTCTGATTTATGGAGTGATAAAAAGAGATTTCTTGACTTTACTTTAAGTATTTCAATGTTTTGCTACTTTGTTATTGTACTCCTCTACAGTTCAGAGGTAAATGGTATTTAATACTAGGGATCGACCGATATGGCTTTTTCAAGGCCGATACCGATACCGATACCGATTATTAGTAATCAAGGAGACCGATAACCGATATTTGGAACCGATATATATATATATATATATATATATATATATTTGCAGTAAAATCAGAAAATCTTGGTGTCAAAATGTATCTTTTAAATGCATTTAAGCATATATTATGTTTAACTTTTAAACATCTTACAACTGTTTTCCTCTCTGTGCCTTTTCTTTAGTGCAGCCATCTGCAATGAGTTAGAGAGAGTCAAGAAGTGGGGCTGCAGGCTGACATGCTTAACTAACAATAATTCTTAATTTATTATATCAAAACAATGCCGCTCTATCTAGCAAAAAATCCCAATAAGCTGCTAGCAACTGCAAAACACTAGTGCTAGCTAATGTTTTGCAAACTATTAAAAGTGAGGCTATTACAGTAGACCTAACGTTAGTCTAGTAGCCTCACTTCTAATATTTTGCTAAACATTTGCTAGATACATGTTGGCTAGCTAATGAGCTTCACATATCAACCTGAAAAACTCAACCCCCCCCCCCCCCCCCCAAGGCCTGGCTGGAAGGCCTGGAATGTCAAAAGAGAAAGACGTGAATCCAGGAATGTGGACAGCTGGAATGCGGAAATGGAGGCGAGGGAAGTAGTGGAGGAAAGAGACGGGAAAGCAGAGAAAAGAGACGATATGGAGAAGAAGGCAACTGGGAAACTGATAGAATTGGATCATAAGATCGTGGTGTTTTTGCAACTTCAGCATAGGGGATTGGGATGTTTATTGAATTTCGGTTTAACACATGTATGGCTTTGCCGCTCAGCGTTGCTGCTTGCTTCAGTCTGTGTCTGCGTTCTTTCGCACCTGCCTGTAATCTGAGAAGGTCCCGCCTCTCTGGCTGGCTCCCGCCCGGAAAATCTTCAGTGTTGATTGACACTCCAGTATTAGCCTATCAGAGAGCGCTGTGGGCGGGACATTGCTCGTGTACAGAGAGTGGTGACTGCAGCCAGAGAAGCGGCCGCATCAGAGCCAAAGTTTTATCGGCAATTTGATAAAAAAAAGGCAGATACCGATAATCGGTCAAATGCGGGATATCGGGGTCGACTAGTGCTGGGGGGAAACGATTATTTAGAAAACGATTAATCGGGCGATTATTTTATCGATTAGTCGATTAATCTAACGATTATTTTTCTGTTGTTTGATTAATAAAAAACATAATGTATCTCAAATAAATACCAAAAAATATTACTTCATTCATGACAACTGCGCACCAGCTTACGTGCAGCCCTGGCCTGGACATTGCTTGGCTCCGTTAGTTGACATACATTGATACTATAAGCTGACTAACGTTAGTCTAATGTTATGTTTGACTCGTAAACGACCATAACATGAGTTAGCTCTCTGTGCACTTTGTTCGTTCCGGGTTAGTAGCGGCTAGATAGCGGTGTTCTGCAGACGTAAACTAGCTACCATTCCAGCCAACATTAAATGCTGACAAACGTTAACTAACACACAACTGGCGCCGCTAGCTAGGTAGCTTAACATTAACTACTAACCAACCAAGCACGAACAAACCGCACGGAGAGCTATAAGATAGTTAGCACTACCGAAGTGCACAGAACTCAAGCTGCACAACACACTAGGGCTGTCCCGAATACCATTTTTCGGGCTCCGGATATTCAGTAGTAATCAGCAGCGAATATTCGACCCGCACGAACCGCTTTAACACGTGTATTTTGGTGTATTCACGGCATTCATTTTGTTATTCTACAGTATTGTTGTTTTATAGATATTAACCCAATTTGTGTTCTTTGAAATTGAAAAGGATATCGCATTGCGTTTGTTACTTTCGTTGCAGTCGTACATGTCCTAAGTGTAATTTGGCTTGGCTTCCTATTTATGAATATGCTTTTATTTTGAAGGAGAGGTAACGCTGTTGACAGGAAGTTGTTGTTGCTATGGACACAACGTGACGGAGATTAACGGAGAAAAGTAATATCTACATATAAAGACGGAGAAAGTAAACGATAACGTTTTTGTTTGGGAGCTTTTTGCAGGGCTTCGTGCGCAATCCTGTGAGGAGGAGGTGGTAGCCGTTTCAGTCTCCATAGTGTTTAAAGTGCGATTGCGAACTGCTTGTTGTTGTTTTGGGTGACCCACGTGTGTGTGGCGATGCGTCGACGAGGAAATTATGTCGTCGACGATATTTTGAAGTCGACGCGTCGACGTGGATGAATGATGTGAAATATAACCAAGTCTTAAATCAGACTTTAGTTCCACCTGGAGTAAATTCACAAGCTACCCTGCAGTATACAAAGTCATTCAAACTAGCTGCACCTTTACCAGCTTTGAGAACACTTTAATGATCAATCATTATAAAACATATCATATATATTATTCTGAAATGTTGCGACAGAAACACTTTTCAGTTCACATCACGCTCTGCCACTCCGACAGGGAGCTCTGCTTTGAACACCTGAACGGCCCGTTCTAACAGCTGTTCACCAGCGGTCCAGTCTGTGCCACAGTGACTCCGTACCGCACAGTTACTGTTAACGAACGAACCGTAGGTAGTGTAGCTGCTGAAGCTAGACCGTCATCGGAGCAGCAGAGTTCAGCCGACAGGCAGGAAGACTCGAGCATACAGCTCACGCTTCATATATTAAAAAATAAGCTCTCAGCTGTGTATTTTCCCATCAACCACAGCTCTCTCCCCCCCTGAATTGCGTCTGAGGGAATAAACTAATCGCTCACTCTACAGTATGCAAATCGGTGTGAAAGCAGTGAGACCTGTGAACAAGGGTTCGACAACATTTCTGTTGTCGAACGTGATTCGTTCAGATGCGTCCCGTGGTGTGCTAAAACACTTCCTGGTTAGCTTTCCGCTAGAAATTCAAATCTTAAAATGGCAAAAGAACGCCGAAAAAAACGTTCACAGAGAAGACGACAACAATTGTCACTTGCACGAAGCAAGGTTATACAAAAAACAAATGACACTGATCATAAAATACCTTCACGGAGTGCGTCGAGGCGCAAGCTGTCATCCAAAGAACAGGAGGGTTTAGCTAGCGCCACACTGCAATCTTTACAGTAAAGGTCGTTTTCTCAAAATTAGTTTTTCTCCTACTCTGAGTTCGAAATCTCCACTTCAGTTGCACATACACACACCAAACCTTCCAGTTATATTCCTATCAATATTATGAAGGCTTTTACAGAAGGGTTTGTTCATATATCATTCATAGCCTGAATTATATATCATTTTATACCTAAAAACATGCAGAAAATTGATATTTTAGGGCTGTTGACAGTATTTTCTGATTTATGGAGTGATAAAAAGAGATATCCAAAATCCCTTCTGTAAAAGCCTTAGATACTAATATGACTACAAAATGAAACAAGCATTTTGAACCTGGCTTTATCCAAAGTTGAGATTTCGATTCCTGAAATTTGTTCAAATATGCACATATTTAATCAATTTAGCTGATATCTTTAAGTTAAAAAAATTACCCTATTCACCTGGGGTGTCTCGCCTTAAAACGTTATTAACGTGTTTTAACGTCAGTAATTCACTAAAACAGCGCTGGAAGGAGAGAGAGCTCCATTTCTGTATTTGTGAATGAAGCGCCATCTCCTTGTTAAAACCTGAAATTGAAAATCTGGCAACGCCCTCTTGGAAAATAGTGGGAGGGCTTGACCTTCCTCCAAACTAGGCGTAGGCAGGTCGTAGGCAGGTCGTAGGCAGGTCGTAGGCAGGAACAGGTAAGCTGGAGTCCGAAAATAAGTGCTTCATCTGTATATGCTCACGGATGCATTTCCCCCTGTAGATATACGATTTCAGGATCGGGCTCTAATCGCCAAAGACTTAACATTTATCATATGATATGTGTCAATAAATGTTCGTTAAGCCCCAAGCCTGTTTTTCAGGTTTCAGGCTCGAAAATGACATTCCCAGAACAAATGACCATATCTTCCCTTCTAAAAGGGTTAAATTAATAATCTTTTTTCTCAAAGTAATGATAAACCTGTGAGTTGGATGTAGAAAAGTCAGAATCAATATAGATGTTTTTTATTTTAAAGAAAATTCAGATTGAACATGGTAAAAAACTGTAAATTATAGTGTCCGTCCAAAAAATATTTTGTACTTATAATGAAAACTAACCTTGGATGATGGGTTAGTAGACTAAAAGCTTTAGGAATCCAAAGTACAACATATAATAAGTACCCTGTATCAATATTGATGCAAAACAAGTGATATTTGACCTTTCTAGACAGATTTAGCAAAAATAAACCTCTTTTGGGGCCATTTGGGTGAATTTTCCATATTGCTGGATTTTGACATGTGACATCTCTTTTTAACCGTCAGAGCCAATGGAATCGAGGGGAACTCCCACATAGTCCTTATTTGGTCATGTGTGTGTGTTAGACTGCCGCATAGCCAAGACCGGAAGCTGCGATAACTCTGGTGGCTACCATTAGCAGCTAACTTTTGCTCTCCGATTTTTACATAAAAATGGAATTATGGATTATAAATGAAAACAATTATTACACAGACACATTATCAACCTATGGATTAACCGATTCAGCGGCGTTTTTTCTCGTTTTAATGCTATTGAACACGTCTTTTGATCAGATTGACAGCTACGGTGAGACGATCCCCTGTAAAAGCTCCGTAAAGGTACGTGTTGTGATGTCTGTGTTTGCTTCCCCTGTCGCAAGTTTGTATCTTTCAGTGTCATTCTGTGTCTTTACGATCATAAACGATGTGTTGGATGTGCAGAGCTAGGATAAGAAATAAGGGAGCTAGGAGTGATTTTCGGTGCGGTAATAGGTTAGCATTTTTCGCTCGGGGCTAATTCAGAGGGTCAGTGTTAGCATTGCAAGGTTGCCAACTCTCACCTGGCGTGTGACACATGCTTTCACTCTCAATCTCACGCTCTCACGCTGCCCAAACTATTCTCATACCAAAAACAAGAATACCGAAGACTAGAAACGTTTTTGAAAACTTTTGTCACGTAGTGATCGTCTTCTCAATAGAACATC
>CALSBZ010043959.1:0-11882 GCA_943591055.1 Gobionotothen gibberifrons
AGAATATCCCTACTCTGCTTGTCCATCAAAAAGCACACCTGACGGCTTCTTCCGTGACTTATCCACGCATCAGATGTCATGGCCCTCCCACTGCACGCCATCCGAGGGTTCGGTGGATTCGCCCTGTCTTTCCGGAGCTGCGGCCTCTGCTGGGCCCGCTGGCAGCTCCTCCTGCCCGACTGACTGCTCCCGGTCCGCGCGGCGTTCAACACGCACATCTTCGTCAGCTGAGACGCACTACACCTTCGGCCAGCCCGGAGAGAAAACTCTGCATGGCTTTGCTAAATGCTAGGTCAATAGCAAACAAGACGTTCCTGTTAAACGACTTCTTCACCTCTCATGATCTGGATTTAATGTTCCTGACGGAGACCTGGGTCCACACAGGCGAGTATGTACCGTTTTCGGGAACTTCTTCCTCCCGACTGTACTTTCTTCAGCTCCTCCCGTACCACCGGCCGTGGTGGGGGTATAGCTTCAGTGTTTAGAGCTAATCTCCAATGCCGTTTGCTTCACCCAGTAACTAGCTATGCTAGTTTCGAGTTACAGCTTTTTGAATGGAACCCAGCCTCGTCTATACTCTGCGCAGTCGTGTATCGTCCGCCAAAGTATAATAATGATTTCATAACTGACTTTTCTGACTTTTTGTCCGGGATCATGGTGAAATATGATCGTGTTTTGATCTGCGGAGACTTTAATGTCCATGTGTGCTGCGAGTCTAAACCTCTGGTTAGGGATCTAAGGGACCTTAGATTTAGTATTATCGTTTGGATTGTCTATCTCTGTGGATGAAATCTGTGCAGTGTAGAGGAAACTTCTGTGTAGCAATGCAGTGGGAGTCACCGACTCATGAAGGAGACACGAGGAGAGCTGGAGCTTTGATGGCAAACACTGATGGTTTATTTGGAGTTTCGGCCGGAGAGTTGACAAGACAGGTGGTGTGTAACGGGTTGACACAGCGGTTGCCAAACCAATTCTGAAGAACTCCTTCTGCAGCTCGATGTTTTATCTAGTTCGGAGTGTAATAATCAACATTCTTTATCAGTGAGACTAAGCAATATGGACCCTGAATCTAACTAGAGCTCTCGTCCATAGACTGGCAACAACAATGCGCCCAAGCTGCCCCTCCTTAAGAGAGATAGCAGCTATACCCAAGGCCGTAGACCAATGCCATGGGAAAGGAGACAGTGAGAGGAGAAAATGATGAACTGTGTCAAAGGATGAATACCTAAGCAAATGATTTCCCTAACATGCAGGAACGCGTATCTCAGACCATTTACCGGTTCTGTTTACAACCTTGATCCCTTCTGTAGGAGTCGAATCACGTGCCCCTGCGCGTTGTCTGCGTTCAATTAACCCCTTGACTGCCTCACAGTTTTCAGATGCTTTTAATACTTATCCGATTTGTAAATTAGAGGTGAACTGTGCTCTTAGTGCGGATGAGCTTATCTCTTTGTTTGATTCGACATGCACACTAATACTGGATTACGTTGCTCCTTTTACGCTTAGACGCAACAAAGTTCTCTCAGAGCCGTGGCTCAATGATTGTACTCGCGCTTTTAGACGCGCTTGCAGGCTGATGTACCTATGTTCACAGTTTCCAGGTATAAAGAGAAATAATCAGAAAGGTTTAATTCAGCATATTTTCTACATTCATTTAGTTAGAGGGACAAGGGTCCTTCTGATTTGTCAATAGATGGATTCAATCAGAGAGATAAACATGTGACATGTTGTGTTGGGTGCTACAGGGTCAAAGGTGTGTGTGCTCATTGTAGTGGCCGTGTGCTGTATGATTGATTGCTACTGTTTGGCTGTTGGGGTATTTAGGTGATGTAACTTCTAAATTATTGTTTGATTGTTTGAACGAAATCATAATTGATCAACTATACCTGTTATGTGCAACATATAGTGAAACTTCTGTTATGGAAACTATGAGATCAAATATATTAACATTGCTGACCGTAAACTGTATTCTGAAAATGTCATATCATGTGATTTGACTGATTAGGTCAAATCCCTGGGAGTGACCTTTGAATGTGTGTGAGTGATCAGCAGATGTTTTGTAAGGGGGTCTTATGACACTACAGGAAGGATGAGGGGAAGGAAGTTTAGGATAAGGTGTTATCTGTTTCCCTGTTGCTCTGTGTAGGATGGGAGTTTTACAGTACAAGGGGGTCTCAGCTGACCTAATCAAATGTTGTAATGTAATTAAGCTTTGATAAGAGAGACTGTTTCACTCAGAAACAGGACGTGATCTTTGGACGAGACGTCACGCTGGCACACACACTGTAAAGAAGAAGGGAGGAGCAGCCGACTCAACTCCTCCCCGCGTATGTATAAATACTGTGGACATTTCAAGACCAGTCACTCTTGTTCTGACTGGCTGTAGTGATACTTAGGGTGGTAGAGCAGGAGTCCGGAGTGCTCTGTATTTTGTATGTATTTCTGTATTGTTGCCTTTTACCAGTAAACTCAGCTTGTTGCTTATCCCAGACCATGGTGTTCGAGTTCTTTCCTTCAAAAGGCTACCCATCAAACGATCGGCGCGGAGCAGATTCAAACCTTCAACCATCCACTAGGTGGTGCTCCAACAAGGCGTGCAGAGAGAAAATGGAAAAAGGATAAACTTCATGTCTCCTTAGAAATTCTTCGTGCCTGCCTTTCCGATTATCAGACGGCAGTCAAAGCAGCCAAAACAGAGTATATTTCTCTGTTAATCTCCAAAAACAGCCAGTCAACTCTATCATTAATCCTTGTGATGCTTCTCCAATTGTGCCATCAACTACTCTCTGCGATACATTTCTTAAATGTTTTAAGTCTGCTCTTAGGCTAGCCCATACTGGTGCTACCACAGATTCTGTGCCCTGCTGTCCTCGACCATTTTGAGCCTGTATCCCTCTCTTTTCTCTCGGATGTAGTCAAGCATCTGCGGCCGACAAACTGCACCTTAGACAGCATTCCCTCTCGCTTCCTTAGAGATGTTTTTGAATCAGTTGGAGCAAGTGTTTTATTGCTTGTAAACACTTCTTTTAGCTCAGGATGTGTCCCAGCTGCCTTCAAACATGCCGTGGTTAAGCCACTACTTAAAAATCTCGATCCCTCCATTCTCGCAAATTTCAGGCCCATCTCCCAGCTACCCTTTTTATCTAAAGCCCTGGAGCGAGTAGTCTACACCCAGCTGCAGTCGTTTTTAACCACGCACGGCATCCATGAAAAGTTTCAGTCTGGCTTTAAACCTATGCATAGCACCGAAGCAGCCCTTTTAAGAGTTTTTAATGATCTGCTCTTAGCCGCCGACTCAGGCAGCCCAGCTGTCTTGGTGCTGTTAGACTTAACTGCTGCCTTTGACACTGTGGACCATAGCATCCTGTTGTCACGGCTTGAACAGTCCGCAGGCATTACAGGCTCTGCCCTTGCATGGTTCAGGTCTTATCTGACGGACCGTAGCTTCTCAGTGCAGTTAGGTGCCTTCTCCTCTGCCAAAGCCCCTCTTACCTGTGGGGTTCCCCAAGGCTCGATTCTGGGCCCCATCCTTTTTCTATTGTACATAGGTTCAATTCTCACAAAACACAATATCCCCTTCCATTGTTATGCTGATGATGTACAGATGTATCTGCCTCTCAATCAAAATGCCAACTCACTACAGCAGTTGAAGGACTGCTTAACAGAGATCAAATCCTGGCTGAGCCAAAACTTCCTCACCCTCAATGAGAGCAAGACCGAGGTCATATTTTTTGGACCCCAACCAACAGTCTCCCCGGTTGATATTCATGAACCTTGGAGTGACCTTCAACAGCGCCTTTACATTTGATAAGCAGGTTAGCACTGTAGTCAAGACCTGCTTTTTCAAAATACGACTATTGGCTAAGACCAAGTCGTTTTTATCTTTTAAAGACCTAGAAAGGGCTATTAACGCCTTTGTTACCTCGAGACTGGATTACTGCAATGCTCTGTATGTGGGTATGGACCAGGCCTCAATTAGACGCCTCCAGCTAGTTGAGAATTCTGGCTTCATTGCACTGGCTTCCAGTTCGGTTCAGAATAGATTTTAAACTCCTTTTATTCGTTTTCAAAGCCCTAAATGGGCTGGCTCCTGCCTATATAGCCAAACTTCTCCATCGCTACACCCCAGGCAGAGCCTTAAGGTCGGCTGATCAGCTGCTGTTGATAGTACCTAAGACTAGGCTTAAAACCAGAGGGCATCGAGCTTTTGCAGCGGCTGGCCCTAGGCTCTGGAATACTTTGCCCCTCCATGTGAGGTCGGCCCAGACCCTGGGGGGTTTTAAATCAACACTTAAAACTCATTTTTTCTCTCTGGTTTTTGTTTAATATTATTCGAATATAGGAATAGTAGATAGGATTACTTAAAATATAGGACCTTATATTTCATATTTTTTCACTTTAGACCCCTGCGGTTTATTCTTAAAAACCCTTACCCTTACCCACCCCCCTTTTCCCTCTGCTGGTCTTTGGCCTTGTAGAGGGTAATGGGGTACAGAGTCGCTTAGACAAGCGGGGGAGTGCATCTGATGAAGAGATAGGTTGATGTGCTCCTTATCTCTGTTTTCTTATCCTTTATTTAATAGAACTGCTCGGGTCTTGATAGATTGAGTGGGGAAGTTCATGGGATCTTTCTAGAGGGTTATCAAGAATAACTTTTATCCAATGACCTTTTCCCTCTCTGTCTGTGTCTGTGTATTCTCTTGTTCCGATTAACCGAGCCAAATCTTTTTTCTTGTTTTGTATCTATATCTACGCCGGGTTCCGGAGTCGAGGCTGATCATCTTGCTGTAGTCCTGTGTCCTTGATCCTCTATCCTGAGCTCTGGATTAAGTCGTGGACTTCGGGTTGTGGCTGAACCTGTCTCTGCGGTCCTGCCTGGGCCTCGTCAAGCTGCTTCCCTGATGGCTTCCACATGATTGTATCTGACATCTTCGTGGATTCATCTTCTTATTACAGACACATGCATTTCCTAACATTCGGTCTATATGCTGTAAAATGTATCATCTCTTCGATTTACACACCGCATCTATTGCACGTCTGTCCGTCCTGGGAGAGGGATCCCTCCTCTGTTGCTCTCCCTGAGGTTTCTCCCATTTTTTCCTCTTTAAACTGTGGGTTTTCTCCGGAAATTTTTCCTTGTACGATGTGAGGGTCTAAGGATAGAGGGTGTCGTTTTTCTCATACTGATATTCTGAACAATCCCTAGTGTGGAGGTGTCCCTACTGTAGGCTATTTTTATTATATGTACAGCACTTTGGCTCGACCAAAAATCGTTTATAAATGTGCTATATAAATAAAACTTGATTTGATTTGATTTGATTTGATGTGAAGTTTGGAAGTTTGGGTGAATGATGCAGTGGTAATGTAGAAATGTTGGGAAGTCTGAGTCACCTTTGCATTGCGCAATGAAGTCTGCATATCGGCCCGTCATTGCGGGAGCCCCGTCTGTAGTCACAGACACCAGCTTTTCTAATGGTACCTTCTTCTCCACGAAGAAGCTCTTGACCGAACTCCCCTCGTTGTTGTCTTCAGGGGAAGTAGTGTCAAGAGTTCTTCTTTTGTGGAGAAATCATCAAACACCATTCGGATAAACATCATCAGCTGTGCTGTATTGCTTTTGTCCACGGACTCGTCGCACTGGACGCTAAACCACCGGGACGTAGCCAGATCCCGGTCCAGCTGCTCTGTCAAGTTCCCGCACATAGCCGACACTCTTCTAACGATCGTACTTGCCCCCAGCTGGACATCGGAGAGAGTGGAGATGACATCGGAACCATTCTTCTCGTCACTGAACACAGTGTTTGCAATAACCATCATTGCACCTTTCAAGACCTCTCCGTCCAAAAAGGCTTTCTTGTTCTTTACCAAAAAATGAACAGCTCTAAATGAGGCTTCCGTTGCTTTTTGTGACTTTTTCACCGGCCTCGTGAAAAAAGACTGCTGCTTCCCCAAAGCTGCCTTTAACTCTCTGGCTTTTTCTGCCCGTAGTGCGCTGCCAGGTGGGTAGTTAGCATTGTAGCTTTTGTGACACGTATCAAAGTGTCTCTCCACATTGTGCTGCTTTGCGATTGCCACAGTCGCCCCGCAAATGAGGCATACACACTTTTCTTTCACTGTAGTAAAAAATAATTCTTCGTCTTGAAAACATTGCTTTTTCTTTCGCTTCTCTGCCATGTTTAGGGTAAGACCCGCAGCTAATGCACCATCGTAGCTGCTCACGCTAGCTTGTCTCAGCTAAAGGTGGAACGGAGATTTGGTGCGTGGAGTTCAACTCTGACCCTATCTGAGTTCAATTTCACGCACCAAATCTCCATTTCACTTACATATGTGCATACAAAATGTGTGCTTTTAAAATGTTATATTGAATATTGTCATTTTAAAATAAAAATGTATTCAATAATTTTTTTAGACGGAGCTCCATTTTTAGAACATGCACGCGGCCGACCAATTTCCCCCCTGCGGGCGACTAAGTGCCCGCGGGCACCGCGTTGGCTACCCCTGCACTAAAGGGACATTTACCAGAATACAATGAATATGAAGGAATTGCCACACTTCTTTGATTTTACCCCGTTAGTCAGAATATAATGGACATAACACCACTTCCAGAATACAATAAATAACAACAACTGGCCCTCAGTGTGAAGTCAGGTCTCAACTTTATGTTTTGCTCAAGAACAGAGTGAACATATCCAGATGTTGAAGTGTTACAGGAATCTGATATTGCTTCATCTTTATAACCATCAGCAATATTTCCAACTAAATGGTGTTAACAGTGATTCTCTCAAACAAAACAAGTTCTGCATTTTATTTATGAGCTATGAGTTCTGCACAAAGAAGGAAATAAACAAATGCTGAAATAAGCGATAAGATATTCCCAACATAATCAAAATGATACATTTAACAAAACAGATATTCTTTGTCTTTTACTTAAAGTGGACCTATCATGCTATATTTAAATGATATATTGTAGGGCCATACCTATATAAGGTATATTTATACGTTTCTGTTTTCAAAATACCAAACAGATCATGCATTTTAGCCATGCCTCATTTCGCTCTATGTGCTGTTTGTTGTCTACGGGGCTGATCTCTGTGAGCTGCAGCTGACCACGCCCCCCTGCAGGAGAGGGGAGCGTGCTCTGATGAAGTCAAGAGGGGGAGAAGAAAAGATCTCCGTCCTCCGTGTTTTATTATATAGAGTTGTTATTCATTTGTTTTAAAGCTCAATAAATAACAAAGAAGACCTTTGACCGGCACTTTTCTAATTTTGTCCGGAAGATTTAAACTTTAACGACATCTTGACCGGCGAAAGAAACTGAAACTGAAACTCTGCCGCACGGTCCTCACGTTCCTTGGAAGAGGCGGAGAGGTGGGTGTTTGTCATCTGCTGGTGGACTACCGGAGAGAATTACAGCGAGGGAGGGATTGCATTGAATAACAGCAGCAGGAGCTGCCTCGGGGAGGGAGAAAAAGAGCCAGACCGAATAATAAACAGAAGGGTAACCATGGTAACTATGGGCGGGAAGTCTTCTTCGCTGTTTTTGTGGCAGACTACAGCGCCACTTACAGGCCTGGCATATGTACTACAACGTCTCCAGCGCTTTCGAGCGGCAATGGCCGGCCGTGGCCCAACCTCTCATTCCCCTGATAGGTGGAGAGTTGACCAATCAGGCGGAGTGCACCTATAATACGTCATAGAGGAGCAAATAAAAAATCCACATGTATCAAATCCGTTGCAGCCCCGTTTTTAGAGATTTGGGTATGGAGGAAAAGAGAGAGGGTTGTGTTTTCTGACACTTTGTGAGTTCCCTGGAACACCGGGGACACATATGTATGTATAAAATACATCACAAAGTGCATTTTGCATGATAGGTCCCCTTTAAACTATGATTTCATATGTCATCATTCTAATGTTGATAAAGCATGTCTAATCTTGTCCTGAACAGAAAAACCCACCCACACCGGTTTCATGAGAGAAAAGACTCCTCTTGTATTCTCTAAATATAACTCGCTTTAAAATACTGTTTAAAACAAGACAAAGCAAAAGCAATTGGCTCTTGAAGAACCTTATGTCCTAAAATAATGAACATAAATTCAACAAAATAAGCAACTATTCTTTCCCCCATTATATTTATATGTGTTGTATTTCAACATAAGTTTTGACAGATCAATTGCCGGATATATAATGCTTGAGTATATGTTACTACGATAGAAAATTCCTATGAAGAAATATTGTTCAACTGTTCGTAAAGCATCGGCTTTAAACAGTTTGAGAAAATGATGAAATCAACATTTACTGATAAACAAAAGTCACTTTTTATATCCTCATTTTTTCTGGTCCCTCTGGGTTTGAATGAATGTTTGATTCTGTGGAGCACGTTAAAGTTAGAATGGGATGTTAGGTTGCCATTTCAAACTTAAAGCGACCAAGAAGCTAAGAGTTCTTCATCATTGCCTCAGTGGGAGAAGTTGGGAAATGTTGACCTCTCAGGTGTTCAACAGGTTTACCCGCTTCATACCAGACAATAACTGTACACAATGTTAATGAATGGGAACTCTAACCAGAATACAGTGAACCCCACTCCCCAGAATACTTCATCATGAAAGCTAAATAATAAAAATAAAACATTCCCTCGTCCCTCTGGGTTTGAATGCATTTTTGATTTTCAGTAGCACCTTAAAGTTAAAATGGGTTTCCATTTTAAACTTTAGGCAGACCAAGAATGGCCGACTGTGTGTAGATGTGTGTGAACGTTAGGCTACTGAGCAGGTGCGAGACAGCTTCTGCCTCTATGAATGTGTGTGAATGGGTGCCAATGTAAAAGCGCTTTGATGGGTTGTACAGACTGGAAGAGCGCTTTTAAATCCAGTTAATTTACCACATAACTGGACACAGGTAGGCATAGTTGGAATTATGATAAGCAAAGAGGCCTGGGAGAAGAGGCTCAGTGAATGTGGTGCGAAAGGTGTACAGGTGACTCAGTGTGTTAAGGTGAGTCAGTGTGTGGCCGGAGACTCTGTAGAAGGACAAAGTGCCAGCAGGATGATCCAGATACACCCCGAATCTACTGAAGTCACCAGGGAGATGAGTTGCATCCAACACCCTCTTAGAGTCATGGTATGCCCTAATATGCTTTTCTTTGCCGAAACACCAGGATTCTGAATCATGCCCAAACCTTTTCGTGTCCCTTTTATTTCTGTCAGCTCCCCTGTATGTAACAGCCGCAAAAACAGACTCCTTGCCACTGGTACTCCACTCTACTTCCCAGTAATGGCACCCAGATAACCTCTCTTTGCACAACACCTGTCGCTGTTTTCCAAACCTATGTGGGTGAGAAGGATATTTCTGATCTTTTCCATATGTTGCCTTTTTGTTTCCGTGAGACAGAGTGACATGGTTGTGGGTAGTGTTTGGGTCCAGATTGAGATCACAGGCATCTGATAGAGAAAACATAACAAAATATCTTATCAGTAACTTTGATGGTCAAACTGCTGAGAATTCATATTTTTTACTTAAAAAAGCCTGACTTACACCAGATCAGATCTCTCTTGTCTGTGATGGTCTCCACAGAAGAAGGCTTTTGACGTTGAAAGTCTTCAGTGACCAGCCGGCCTTTCTTGTAGTGGTAGATGGTTGCTCCTTTGTAGTTGGGATTGGTTTTGGCCGTTATGAGGAAACGGAATTGGCTGTTGTTCTTCAGCGCTTTGGAAGAACCATGGACAAATGTGGCTTTTTCTCTCATTGATTTTAGAACTTCATCGGAGTAGTACCACTGGTCTTCATCGGTACTTCCTAGTTTGGGTGATTTCAAGTGGTCAGCCATCTCATCAAGGTAGATATCACCCCTTGGCATGGAGGTGAAAACAAAGCACAGAACATCCTCTACACCTGAAGCAAGGACCTCTCTGTCCAGCTCGGTCTGGTTCAGGACAATCTTTACTCCCTCCATGGTGTCGACAAAGGACTTGATGACGTTGATTTCTCTCTCTTTGTTTTCCAGCCACTTGTTTAGTTTTTCATGGCTGAATGGTGACTTGTGCCTGTCTTCAAAGACTTCTTCCAGTGAGCTCTCATCTTCCTTTCCTTCACGGATGGAGGGAAGTTTCTCTGCCATGGCTTGCTGGATGTTGGTTTTATAATAACCACACAGATTTTGGAAAGTGCTTAGGTCTTTTTGGATCTGTGGGAAGTCCTCTGCCACTTTGTCTCCCAGAGAATCGTTGCATTTCATTCGTATTTCCTTTAAATCTTCCAGAGCATTGTGGGCTTTCCTCACTAGTCCATTGCTGATCCTCATCTTCAGCTCAGGAGCTTTGGGATCAAAACTCTTCAGAGGCATCATCCAGACCTTCAATGGGACCGAATTCTCTCCCTTTGTTCTCAGTAGCTGTGGAAGTTCTACATAGGTCTTCACTGCATCTTTAAATGTTGCTGGGTTGCTTTCAAGAATGAAGTCTCCGTGGAATTCGCAGGAGAATTTCTCAGTCAGGGCTTTCTCTGCAGCCGTCAGCTTGATGTCAACCTTCCCCGCAACATCAAAAGAAGGAATCTTCTTTATCACAGCTTGCATGCTGCCCTGTATCTTCTGAACCTGGCTGGCTTCTAACTTCTCACTGTCAAACACGAAGAAAGCATTTGCCCCATACAGGATGCCTGTGACTACATGTGTGGCCAAGCCCTTCCGAATAACATCCATCTGTTCGGCGTCTGGGGTCACATGATAATTTGACAACTGCTTGAAGTTGGTGGTAGCTTTGTACTGACAGGTCACTCTGCTCTGATTCTTGAATTTCTTCTCATCATTCAGATATTCAGCAGATCCTCCAACTTTTATCAGTCCACACAGGAAACTGACCTTCAGAGAAGCATCAATATCCAGCAGAGTGGACTTTGATTCAGTGGAGTCAGATGCAGAAATCTCAAAAGTACTGCCCTGCTGAGGGGTTTGTTTTACTTTTAGAGTTTCAGCATTCCATAATGTGAGACCTGAATAAACATAAACAAAGACATAAATAAGCATGAAAGCATACATTTTTCGGATCAGTTCAGGGCAAACACTTTTGTTTATATAAATTCACATAAAACATATAATTTCAAAGTTTTTCAGGTTGCACCTTCCTATCCTGTGATTAATAAGCAGAGTATGTGTGTGTGAAATAAATTCAGACTTCTGAGAAATAATTCTGAGTTTTTATTTGAGTTCTAAGATTAAAGTTATTCTATGAAAAAGAAAAACTTTTTTTTTTTCCTTCTTAGAATTCTGAATGTAAGGTCAGTATTACATTACATTACATTTCATTTAGCTGACGCTTTTATCCAAAGCGACTTTACAATTACCAATTACAGGGACATTCTCCCTGGAGTAACTAAAATTCAGTATTCTAAAACTAAATCATTCTAGAGTACGGACGATTTTTTTTTTGTGGTGAGATTAAAGTTATTCAGAGAATAATCAGAAAATCTCAGTAACCTGACTTTTTTCTTAAAATTCTTAGTTTAATCACAGAACCCAAAAAAAACACACTTTTGGTCAGATCTCAAAAAACGTTTCACACTCTTCCGTACTCTAGCATTCTTTAAATTCAGAATTCTGAGGAAAAAAATCTGAATCCTGAAGAGTCCTCCTCAGAGAATGGAGGAGATCTAACCAAAAGTGATATTTCTTTTTTATTCTGAGTTTAAAGATCATCTGAGAAAAAGAAAAAAAATAAGAATTGTGACTGAGTAGTAATAAACATGCTGCATCACTCAAAAAAGTGACAGGCAATGTGACAGGTCACACCTCCTACTACTTATTTTATGCTAATGAGCTAAGTCCCGCCTCCCGATGTGTATTCACATGTAGGTGTCAAGTGCCCCCCTGTAGTAGACCCTTTGTAATC
>CALSBZ010043967.1:10178-21186 GCA_943591055.1 Gobionotothen gibberifrons
AGTTTTCTAACAAACCTCATTGTGTCTCCATTCACAGGTCTGCCTTTTCAACGATTGGCTGGAGACAACCATGGCCAACTATTAAGTCTGATCCTGCGATCACCATCTTACTCTGCTGCCTTTCTTCCATCATTCTAACTCCACTGTTGTTGTTGTCTTTTGAATAATGCGCAATCTGAGTCAATAAAGTTCTACACTTTGACTTTAAAAACATGTTTCCCTCAGTTTCTTATTTGTGTTTTTATACATCATATCTTCTTCACAATACTTTAAAATGACTTGCTTACTGGGATTTTTGGGAAACATTCAAATCGTTGAAATAGAAAACCAAATATGCTCCACAACCTTTTGCATGTAATGAGTATAATTTTTTTTTTTTTTATACCAATACATCTTTGTCCAATTTACCTTATTATTAGGTCTGTATCTTTAAACACTGGCTCAGGAGCACCTCGGTACGCTTAAAGTTATCAAACAAGAAAGTACATTCAATCTGCACAACGTAATTTTGTACCATCATGTAATCTGGCAATCATCATTTCAGCCACTGAAAACCGAGTCAAGCAGACTCCGAGCTGTCCGACTTCAGGCGAGCTTTTTGAGACCTCCCCCGGCTGCAATCGGCTATTCTCGTCTACTTTTTTTTTTTTTTAAAGCTACAGACCCGGAATCAGCACCCCCTAACAGGGCTGAAATAGAGGGGTATGAGGCATGACTAGATGGGTGATCTGTTTGGTATTTTGAGCAAAACACTTCATAGACATGTTTTTTATATATCTGAGACCTATAATATATGCCTGAAAATAGTTTAATGGAAGACCTTTAAAGCAGCAGAACAGTGCTGCAATATAACCTTATGTCTAGGCCTGCTGGAAAACTGGTAGGGATGTTCAGCAACAGTTCTACATTGGTTTGAATCCTACTTAAAAGGACAGGACAAACGTTTGTTTCTATGGTTAACTACACATCCGAGTTAACAAATATGACATGTGGGGTTCCTCAAGGCTCCAACCTGGGGCCTCTTCTGTTTAATATCGACATGCTACCACTGGCTCAGATAATGAAAAAATAACAAAACAAGTTACCATAGCTATGCAGACGACATAACCATTTAACCAGGAGACTATGATCCAATTCAAGCACTGAGTAAGTGCATTGAACATATCAATGACAGTATGTGTTAGCACTTCTTCAATTCTGTTTTTGGAACCAAGGAGGAATGAATAGAAGTCAGCACTGAGCTTCAGTCGGCAAAGTTCAAAACAACAGAAAAAGCCAGAAATCAAGACGTAGTCATCGACTCTGACCTGAATTTCAATAGTCACACTAGTGTTGTAGTCAAGACCACCTTTATCGAGACCAAGTCATGACCAAGACTTTAGTTAACATTACGCTGTCTTTGGCTATTTTCTGCTGTAACAAATGTAACATTCCCCTCTGTGGGACGAATAAATGTATTCTGATTCTGAAGAGGTCTAGGCCAAGACCAAGACTTCAAGGTTCTTTATTTTGTCATATGAACATAGCTACAGTGTAGTTATGCCGAAGAATCTTAGGTCACAGGCTTCTCCAACAGTGCAACACCATAACACAGATAAACAGAAAAATATAGTGCAAGTAAATAGTAAATACAAAATGAAAAATAGTTTAAAAAAGTGAAATAGTGCAATAAGAGTCTATATGCAAGTTATTGGAATATGATATATTAGGTAAATAGATAAATAATTTATAAGTAAATAAATAAGAGAGGTTGAGACCAAGTCAAGACCAAGACCAAGACCAAGGCAGGGCAAGACCGAATCTAGGCCGGAACTAGACTAGTGTGAATCCAACAGTACATAATACATTTCCAATAAAATGTGGAAGATACCATAGTGAATTTCATCTGAAAGATCCACATCATCATAACGGCCCGTCCACACTACAGCTTCGACAGCTTCAAAAACGGCTTCCAACGCGTCTGCCCATTCACTTTGAATGGGGTGAGGTCACGTTGCCTCGCTTTTCGCCGAACTGAATTGTGGGTAGCATGGCCGTGCTTCTCCGGCGTCAGAAGTTGAGAATTGTTCAACTTCTGACGCCGGAGAAGCCGGAGAAGCCAGCGCCAGCTAATCAAATCCCGTTTCTGAAAATCGGACAGCTCAAGCCCTAGCCAATCAAACCGCGTCTAAGCTGGGAGAGATATCCCGCCGTTCATTTCTATATTTCAAAAAAAGACGGAGGAGAAACTAATTATCGCCGTAGCAAATCACCCGGTTTTGTATGACCAGTCCCTATTAATTTACCGGGATACAACCGGAGGAACCAGGCATGGAGGGAGGTGGCAGAGACAGTGGGTGAAACTGGTAGGCTTTCGCCTGTTTGGGGATTTTATATCCAGTTTACTTCGTTTGTATGTCGGGGGCGGGAGATTCATGTGATAGGTTGTTGGTTGCGGTGCTCAAATAAAATCCCCAAGCTTCAGACATGCCCAGCTCCAAGCTTTTTTTGAAGCTGTAGTGTGGACGGGCCGTAAGAAGACCCACATAAGATATAAATTCAACGTCAGCATATTTATTCAACAAGTGATCATTTTCATTTAAAAACAGTACATTTGTGACATTTTTGTGTTTTTTTTTTAAGCCAATTGTAATTATCGATGAAAGTCTGCACCTCAAGAGCGTTTGAGTGTGTGTGTCTTTTCGGTTCTTGATTTCAGTTCTTTGAGAGGGTAAAAATAAGTCCCATGCCAATTTCACTGGGAGAAAAATATATTTATGAAAACATTTAGTCAAAATCCATATTTATATTTACAAATCAAATCACTTCATACTGCTTATTTTGGTTGCTGTTATTGAATACAATTATTTAAAAATAATATCTGCATTGTTTTTGCATTCACAAGCTAGTTCTAAGTTGTGCAATTTGTTTTTTTTATATATATTTTTTCAAATGTTTTCATACATTATATTATTAGACCGTAGTTTTATGTTATGAAAAATAAATCTTTGAATCATGATTTTTCAAGGTAGCCCCACACATCATACCTGAATTTAGCTTTTCAGTAACAGATGCTGAGAAACCCACAGCTGTGAGATACAGTGTCCATACATCTAAATATAGAGGGGACCTGTGCACCTATGCAATCTCACCAGAGAAACACAAGCCAACTTTAACCCTTAGAAGCATGAGTGACTGGACCCTACACTCTTCCATAAGTGGTTCAAAAAGAACCCGTATTAGAATAATATGTGTGTTTATGCCATTTTGGTGAAGAAAAATCACTTGTATAATATTTAGTATTATATTTTGGTTCACACAAGAAATATTTTATATTACATTTTTCACTATTTATAATTTTTGAAAATAAATTTGCATTTTGAACAAAAGTCCATAGAAAATGCATGTGGGTAATTTTTGACCCACTTTTGGAAGCTTGGGGAAGTAATACAAAAACTACAATTTCTTAAAATGTAAATAAAAAATTTGAATGGCATGATATCCAAAACATTTTTTGGAGGAATAGCTGGAATATGAAATGATGAAAACAATTTCATTACAAAGATACTTCAAGAAAACCACCTCACCGGGTCAAAAAATGGTTTGTATAAGAAATAATGTAAGAATCACTCATTGTGAAAAAAGCTTCCAAAGCAGGCTTGCATTTAAATTAGGGCTGTCAAACGACTTAAACATTTTAATCAGATTAATCAGAGCTTAAAAATGCATTAATCATGATGAATCACCATTCGAACTATGTCCAAAATATGCCATTTCTTTATGTATATTGTTGTGGGAATGGAAAGATAAATGAAAGAAGGCGGATAAATCCATTTAACATACAGTATGTTTATTATAACATTGTTCTGTGTGTCAAAATGAAAGACAGCCCACACACCTATCAATCATCAAACCGTGGGGTCTTATTTCATTACGTGTTGATTTCTATCAACACGTAATGTTGTTTTGATGTATATAGAGATGTACTACAGCAAAAGTATTCTCCGTCGGGACTTCCTGCAACAACACCACGCCGTTATCTTGATTCTGATTGGCCAGAAGACATTATCAAAGATGTTCTATTGAGAAGACGATCACTATGTGACAACATTTTTCAAAACCGTTTCTAGTCTTCGGTATTTCCAGACAAGTGGCTACTGAAATCAATCTTACTAACTGCTGTCTGTGCAATTTACTCCGCCCGGACTTTATTGTGCTTACTTTAACATAATTTTTCAAGGTGGGGCTAAGCCATTTCTTGGTATGGCTGTAGCCTACCCCAGCCATACCCTGGCACTGCCACTGGTGGGATGTATGGGGTGGGCCATTCTGTGCATGCGTTAAATGCATTAAATATTTAATTTTAAAAATGAATTACCGCCGTTAATGCGATAATTTTGACAGCATTCATTTAAATAAATGATGTTTTTATATAAACGATAAGTTTGATAAAGTGGAGCTAAATCAAACTCCATTTACTGCTTAGTAGCAATACATCATATTCTAGAGCTGGATCATTTGTCATAATTCTGAGAAATTCCAGATGATAGATAAATATAAAGGGTTCAAAATTTGATATTTTTCTGTGATGGTTTGATATGTAACCCTTGTCTGTCATGGTGGTAGTCAAGATAAAAGCCACTCACATGACTAAAACAATAAGTTGGGCTATGAGTGTTAAACATATGTCATGGGTGGCCATTAGAAAAGGTGTAATAATAATGTAAGTATTTTATAATAACGACATTAGATTTTTTTCGACACTTGCTGTTCTCTTAGGAACTCATAACTAAATAACCTTCCAACGATTACATTGTGTAAAAATGTAAGACCATATAAAAAACATTTTTTACGTGTTGTTTCCCAATATAACCTATACTTTCCCTTTTACTTTTCCAAATGTTCCTGACAAGAAAACCATCCTTACTTGTACAATCAAAAGTGTTTTTTACGTAATCCTGGAAATGAATCACCTAACTCCAATAACCCGCTACAGAGATTGGCTCCTTGCTGACCAATGAGGAGGGCCGGACAGCAGGGCAGCCCTCCTGACTGAGTATATAAACCAGGTCTGCAGGTGAAGGCTATCATCGACAGAATCACACAGCAACCATGATGTCTCTGGTCTTCATTCTGCTCATCGGAGCTGCCTGTGAGTGTGAAGCTCTTATCGAGCTGATTGCCTTCCTTTCTGCTGACAGTCTGTGGGCCTTTATCCCAAAACTTAGTGCAGAATAACCAGAGCATGTGCCTAAAGCCAAGGTTTTTAATTAGAGAACATCTGATTGATCTTTAACCACCCAAAGCTCTCCAATGAACAATGCGCACTTGTTCTACATTCAAATAGATGTCTGTTCTATTGTAACTTTTTTTAAAGAGTAGAATCAAATAAAAAAACTAAGTTTATTCTGATGTGCGTTTTCTCAGTTGCCACGGAGGAGGACAAGATCGTCGGAGGGAAGGAGTGCACTCCCTACTCTCAGCCCCATCAGGTGTCTCTGAACTCTGGCTACCACTTCTGTGGAGGCTCCCTGGTCAACGAGAACTGGGTGGTGTCTGCTGCTCACTGCTACAAGTCGTAAGCACATTCCTCATGTTTTCCAGGGTCATAGGACTGATTTACTAACCTGAGGGGTATGCAAATTAATATTTGATGATCAGTTGTCTGTATTTTGTTACTAATCCAGTCATTTCAATTTGCTTTTAGCCGCATGGAGGTTCGTATGGGAGAGCACCACATCAGGGTCACAGAGGGAAAAGAGCAGTTCATCAGCTCCTCCCGTGTCATCCGTCACCCCAACTACAGCTCCTACAACATCAACAATGACATCATGCTGATCAAGCTGAGCAGGCCCGCTACCCTCAACCAGTACGTGAAGCCTGTGGCTCTGCCCAGAAGCTGTGCCCCCGCTGGCACCATGTGCACCGTCTCCGGCTGGGGAAGCACCCAGAGCTCCTGTGAGTAACACCCGCATTTTAACAGATGGAGCTACGCTTTATTTTTGTGTCATTTGTGCTATTCTAACCCTGTTTTACAAAATTACAGCTGCTGATGGCAACAAACTGCAGTGCCTGAACATCCCCATCCTGTCCGACAGGGACTGTGATAACTCTTACCCCGGTCAGATCACTGATGCCATGTTCTGCGCTGGATACCTTGAGGGAGGCAAGGACTCTTGCCAGGTGTGTAACAAAACAACTCTTTCCTTTTCCTATACCAATGCATCTTAGTTGCCAATACAGAATATTTGGGAATTTCTTCACAAATGAATTCTCTTTCAGGGAGACTCTGGTGGACCCGTCGTGTGCAACGGTGAGCTGCAGGGTGTTGTGTCCTGGGGCTACGGATGTGCTCAGAAGGACAACCCCGGTGTCTACGCCAAGGTAAACCAAAAAGATTTCTACAATAGACAATATGAAACTTATATTTCACAATGAGCATGCCCAGTAAACATTTATCATATTTGCTAGTTTTCTAACAAACCTCATTGTGTCTCCATTCACAGGTCTGCCTCTTCAACGATTGGCTGGAGACAACCATGGCCAACTATTAAGTCTGATCCTGCGATCACCATCTTACTCTGCTGCCTTTCTTCCATCATTCTAACTCCACTGTTGTTGTTGTCTTTTGTTGAGTTTTGAATAATGTGCAATCTGAGTCAATAAAGTCCTACACCTTGACTTTAAAATCATGTTTCCCTCGGTTTGTTGTTTGTGTTTGTATACATCATATCTTCTTCACAATACTATAAAATGACTTGTTTAAAGATTTGCTTACTGGGATTTTTGGGAAACAGGCAATAACTTAAACATAAATAAACATCCAAAGTGTTGAAATAGAAAACAAAATATGCTACACAACCTTTTGCATGTAATGAGTATAATTGCATTTTGTTAAATACCAATACATCGTTGTCCAAAGTACCTTATTATTAGGTCTGTATCTTTAAACACTGGCTCAAGAACACCTCTGTAAGCTCAAAGTTATCAAACAATCAGCACAACGTAATTGTGTACCATCGCATGTACTCAGCAATCTGGCAATCAAACAATATAAAGCAAATTATTTGTTCATACATTATGTGAAATAATATCTAACAATGCGCAGGCTGAAAACTCATCTCTTTCGACTCCACTTCGAGCGATAGAATTACTAACAAAGAATTACTAACAAAGAATTACTAACAGAGCACGTATATACTAATAAAGGACTGGCTTATCTATAAGCCAGTTGAGTAGCACTTGAAATATTTGGATCTATGAAACCTGATGTACTTATATGATTCTGTTTTCTTCAAGGTTGTATCTTCCTGGTCGAACGCACTTACTGTAAGTCG
This sequence comes from Gobionotothen gibberifrons, assembly GCA_943591055.1. Lineage (NCBI taxonomy): Eukaryota > Metazoa > Chordata > Actinopteri > Perciformes > Nototheniidae > Gobionotothen > Gobionotothen gibberifrons. The sequence continues at coordinate 17,495 of CALSBZ010043967.1, forward strand.
CTTTGGATAAAAGCGTCAGCTAAATGCAATGTAATACATGTATATTTTTCTACACACTTAATTGGGTTGAAAAGCACATAGTGTTTTTACTGCTTGAGATTGTAAAGGCCCCTGTGGGAGGTTTGTGATATTGGGCTATATAAATAAAATGGACTGGACTGGGCTCATGTGTTGATGCTGTGTCTCTACCCTCTGACTTAAATACTATTGATTGCTCTCAGGGAGTAATGTAATGTAATGTAATGTAATGTAATGTAATGTAATGTAACAATGAATTCCATAGCCAAGGTGTGAAACAAACGGCACAGGGGCCAATAACAGACCACCAGCTGGTCCAATCCATCCCACTGGCTGACTTTGAAAAAAGGATCAAATTGGAAAGAATTCTATAATTCCAACTTTTAAATAAAATATTCAGGAATTTATACGCAAGTAAATATAGATTTAAAAAATAAATCTATTAACGTAATACATATAAATATGTTTTCTTGATTTATGGGTCATGAGTTGATGTCGAAGACAGACACATCTAAATACTTCTTATTAATCATCACTTTATTTGCACTTGTATGAACATATACATACAGTTTTGTTTGACGCTTAAAGATCTCCTATCATGCAAAATGCACTTTTGCATGTCTTTTATACATAAATATGTGTCCCGGTGTGTCAGAAGACTGACAAAGTGTCAGAAAATACAACCCTCCCTCTTTTCCTCTTTAACCACATCTCTAAAAACGGGGGTACAACGGAGCTGATCCAGATATGTTGCCGATATTATGTAATATCGGAAATGTGGGCTGGCTTTACGTCCACGACCCTATCAGAAACGTTGCATCAGAAACAATGTGCAATGTGTTTTGGAAGTAATATGGTCTGTGTTTACATTAGCAAGCATCGCTAACACTCAGAGCTAACGCTGTACTGGAGAGAGTATATGTAAAGAATCAGGATATAAAAAGGTACTCACCCACCTTGTGGTAAACCCGTGAGAGAAAAAGCATTTGAGCTCCATACTGTTTCAGAAAGAATCCTTGATGTGGTTTGGAACATAACATGGCGTCTAATCGCAGCTCGGAATCAGCATTTATCCAACAGGGCTGAAATAGAGGGGTATGAGGCATGGCTATAATGGGTGATCTGTTTGGTATTTTTAGCAAAACACTTCATAGACATGTTTTTTATATTTCTGAGACCTATAATATATGCCTAGAAATAGTTTAATAGGAGACCTTTAAAGCAGCAGAACAGTGCTGCAATATAACCTTATGACTATGCCAGCTGGAAAACTGGTAGAGATGTTAACCCCCTGGAGTCGGGGTGCATCATTTACGTAATTAATCATATATTTTTGATTATAAGGAGTAAAAATATGATTCAGATATCCACGGAATTGCTGGAAGTGTAGCTTTCCAGCGGTACTTCCTGTGAGACTGTAACCAGGGCACAGCAGCCAATATGGCCGCTCAAAGCAGCTTGACTCGGCGTTACACTGTGTGGGATTGGTGGATTCGTGTGTCCGTCAAGGAAATCTCGGCCGGCAGCCATGTTGGTCTGAAATGACCAATGGACATCGAGAAATCACTAAGGACCTACCCACCAAGAAAAAAAAACATAAACTACGTGTCTCCCATCAGTTTACGTCTGTGAGTAAGGCCCATTCCCAAACCGCCCCCTACACCCTACCCCTCCGTTTGCGCGTTCACGCGGAGGGTCCGCCATATTAAGGGCTGTTCCAAAGCAACGAGTGTGGAGCGGTGTGGAGGGGGAGTGGGCTATCAAGCCCTCAAACAGCGAGTCTGCATCGAGCCGTTTCGTCGGCTCCGCGAACGTAACGGCTCCACGGATTGGTCCATTTTGACCAATGGGTCCATTTGGGTATGGGCACGTCACTGTACCCAGGAAGAAAACAATGGAAAAAGAGAAATCTCCAACGAGGCGTTCAGGGGCAGCATAGACAGGTATTTTCTGTGTTAGAGTTTTACAGGGTGTACTTTGAGGGTTTGTGACTTTGCAGACCGTTTACATGCAGAAAAACCCTCATAACACACAAGGGGACGGGTAATAACCAGAAAAGCATGACATGGGACCTTTAACATTAAGCTGTATTTGGCTCTTTTCTGCTGTATCAAATGTAACATTTCCCCTCTGTGGGACGAATAAAGGTATTCTGATTCTGATTCTGAAGAGGTCTAGGCCAAGACCAAGACTTCAAGAGGTTGAGACCAAGTCAAGACCAAGACCAAGGCAGGGCGAGACTGAATCTAGACCGGAACTAGACTAGTGTGAATCCAACAGTACATAATACATTTCCAATAAAATGTGGAAGATACCATAGTGAATTTCATCTGAAAGATCCACATCATCATAAAAAGACCCACATACAAAACGGAAGATATAAATTCAACTTCATCATATTCATTCAACAAGTGATCATTTTCATTTAAAAACAGTACATTTGTGACATTTTTGTGTTTTTTTGAAGCCACATCTTATTATCGATGAATTTCCCGAAGTCTGCACCTCAAGAGCGTTTGAGTGTGTGTGTCTTTTCGGTTCTTGATTTCAGTTCTTTGAGAGGGTAAAAATAAGTCCCATGCCAATTTCACTGGGAGTAAAATATATTTATGAAAACATTTAGTCAAAATACGTATTTATATTTACAAATCAAATCACTTCGTACTGTTTATTTCGGTTGCTATTATTGAATACAATTATTTAAAAATCATATCTGCATTCACAAGTTAGTTCTAAGTTGTGCAATTTGAGAATGTACAGTTTCCCCCAGTCTCCTGTTTTTTTATTTATATATTTTTTTCTAAGTTTTTCATACATTATATAATTACACCGTAGTTTTATGTTATGACAATAAACCTTTGAATCTTGAATCATGATTTTTCACACATCATATCTGAATTGAGCTGTTCAGTAACAAATGCTGAGAAACCCACAGCTGTGAGATAGTGTCCATACATCTAAATATAGAGGGGACCTGCTCAAGAGGTTTGTATAAGAAATACAGTAAGAATCACTCATTGTGAAAAAAGCTTCCAAAGCAGGCTTGCATTTAAATATTTGATGTTTTTATATGAACGATAAGTTTGATAAAGTGGAGCTAAATCAAACTCCATATACTGCTTAGTAGCAATACATCATATTCTAGAGCTAGATCATTTGTTTTGCATCCAAATCATAATTCTGAGAAATTCCAGATGATAGATAAATATAAAGGGTTCAAAATTTGATATTTTTCAAGATAAAAGCCACCCACATGAATAAAACAATAAGTTGGGCTATGAGTGTTAAACATATGTCATGGGTGGCCATTAGAAAAGGTGTAATAATAATGTAGTCATTAAGAATTTTATAATAACGGCATTGGATTGTGTTTTTGTTATAGCATTGTTCTTTATTTCGACACTTGCTGTTCTCTTATGAACTCATACCTAAATAACCTTCCAACGATTACATTGTGTAAAAATGTAAGACCATATAAAAAACATTTTTGACGTGTTGTGTCCCAATATAACCTATACTTTCCCTTTTACTTTTCCAAATGTTGCTGACAAGAAAACCATCCTTGTACAATCAAAAGTGTTTTTACGTAATCCTGGAAATGAATCACCTAACTCCAATAACCCACTACAGAGATTGGCTCCTTGCTGACCAATGAGGAGGGCCGGACAGCAGGG
>CALSBZ010043967.1:21586-35246 GCA_943591055.1 Gobionotothen gibberifrons
ACGGATGTGCTCAGAAGGACAACCCCGGTGTCTACGCCAAGGTAAACTGAAAATATCTCTACAATAGAAGACATGAAACTTACATTTCACAATGAACATGGCCAGTAAAAATTAATCATACTGTACTTGCTCGTTTTCTAAAAACCTCATTGTGTCTCCATTTACAGGTCTGCCTCTTCAACGATTGGCTCGAGACAACCATGGCCAACTATTAAGTCTGATCCTACGATCACCATCTTACTCTGCTGCCTTTCTTCCATCATTCTAATGCCGCTGTTGTTGTCGAGTTTTGAATATTTGCATTCATTTTTTATCTGAGTCAATAAATTCCAACACTTGTAAATTATGCTTCCCTCAGTTTGTTGCCTGTGTTGTCCCAGAAATATGTCTTCATTACATTATTTAAAATTCAACTGAACTTTAACAAAGTTGTGAACCTGTTTACCGCCCTTTATGATACAGTAGACAAAGCAATACTTTCTAAATGTATATTGCATCAAACTGTTTCCAATAGTTTAGAATACAATAAATGCCATCAATACCAATAAATAATAGTCGAGTGAAGTAGAGTCTTGAAGAAATACACATGAGATTTGATGCAGAGGTCATATGTTACATAAAATGCTTTAAAAGGTAAGCCCTGTTAGATACCCGACTTTAATACTTAGGAAACATGTTTGCAATGTTTACAAAGCATCTACATTCCATTTTTTTTTCTAATAAACAAACCCTTGTCAAGTATAATCAGCTCTTCAAACAGCCTATGACCATGATAGAGACATGTCAAGTTCAGACAATATATTAAAGGAGTACAGAGGAATGAAATAGATAAAAAGAGAAACTAATGCAATCGACAAAGTAACAGCACTGTTGTTATGTTTACAATTGTGAGAGAAAATGAACTGGCAGAAATCATTTTCACTGATAGAAATCCAAAACTGTGATAGAGCTTCGTAGCATTTTTAGAGTACATGCAGGCACAAAATGTGACTGCATGCCTTAAACTGGGTCAAAAATATGTAAGAACATCTGATCAAATGAAAAATATTAAATTCGCCGTTTTTATTGTTGTTGTGATTATGGATGATTTTTACCATCTTAAACAACTTCATGTTTTGCTTTTTTTAATAAACAGTAATTTAATGGTATTTTTCTGTCCTGAGTAATATTAATAACCATCTATTTATCTTTTTATCTAAACAAATATTTGTGGTTTGTTTTACTGCTTTTGTAATTTTTGTGTTCTTTAACTCATTGTTCAATAGACAATATTGTTTTGTGATGTGACACATCATCAAACCCACTGCTAAACGGAACTGTAATAACACAATTTAGAGAAAGATACATCATTTATATATTTTGAAAAATATAGGGGCGTTGTACTGCACGTTATATCTGGTCAGAGCCACTCAGATAGTCAATCTGTGAGAGAAGCTGCAGCTGGCACACAGTCTGGGGCCGAGGAAAGGTCAGGACGCTGATAACCTTCATACGTACATACTATTATTACAACCTGTACAAAATATACTCTACTCACAGCAGACCAGTGCAGCTAAAACTGAACTAAATAATACACACTGTTTCAAAATGCATTGTTGTGAGAAAACATATAGAGTCCCTTTTTTTTCCTGAAATGTATACATAATAGAGAACTGCTTCAATAGTAGTTTTGTACTGAACAAAGTTTTATACAAACTCAGCTCCACAATCATACAAATCATCAGTTATTGAACAGTTACATTTTTGTTAGTAGTTTGGCATGTTTTTTATGATTTAGAGTATTGTAATTGGTTTTGTATATCATGTTTTATTTATGAGGTAAACATATCTCTCTCTTATAGTATTTATATATGTATAAACATTATTTATAACATCCAAAATGTAAAATGCTGGCATACACCTGTAAGCGCAAAGGTTGTATTGCTGCCATTTGCTGAAAAAGGAAAACTGTTGTTGAGAAGCAAAAGAAAATCAATGAATAAAGGCTTGTCCTCTGCATTTATAGACCACAATATAGGAGTGTTTACGTTTTGTTATCTGCCTGCATCAAGTTTATCTGGACTTGTAGTGTTTTAGCTTTGCATGCATTTTCACAATATGCCCTACCTTCAGGGTATACTGTAGAACAAAAATAACACAACATGTGTATTTCTACAATACATTTACATTAGAGAAATAAAATGAGAGGTGACAGTAAAAGGCCATTTTACTCAGAAGGAGCTAAAGTAAAGATTGAGATGGCCTTTTCAAGAAGTCAGCATTTTTAAACTGAAATCAATACGCTCTTTTATTTTACCTTTATTCAACCAGGATAGGTCTCATTGAATGTCCTTCAGAGAACAACCATATGGGTATTTTCTCCATGTGGCAAGAAGTAAAGGAATTGATTCAACGAAACAAGTCTTTAATTCTTCAGTCACTCTCAATATTTTAAGGAATTACTCCAACTTATCTCACACAGCTCCTGGAGGAAAAAGCCCCTTTGAAATATAAGTCAGCCACAGTGTTAATACCTTGATTCTTCCATTGAAATAGAACCACAATAAGGGTTTGAAGGAGGAGTTGTCTGCAAGTAGATAAAGTCACACGTTGGCAGAGTTTTAGGGAGTGTGGTTAAGTTTTCCCATCAGCACTATTTGCAGGGTTTTGATTGGTCAGCCCTATCAGGTGTGTCTCAACAGATTGCATAGGTTAAAACGTTCGATAAAAAGCCAGCATGGGTCGAGGAAAATCATCCTGACATCAATCATGAAGTCTCTGGTATTTGCTCTGCTCCTAGGAGCTGTGTGTGAGTATGTATTAATTTAGAAAAGCCATCAACACTAAGAAAACAAATCGCTAAATATATCTTAAGTGAGGAACATTATTTCTCTCACATTCGAGATTAAATAATTAAAAAGAAAACAATGAGACAGAGGAAATACAAAAATGTTGGACACAGGTATTCCTCCTTTGCAGATTAATGAATCCTTTTTTTGTTCAGTTGCCACAGAGGATGACAAGATTGTTGGAGGGCAGGAGTGCGTGCCTCACTCTCAGCCCCATCAGGTGTCTCTGAACTCTGGCTACCACTTCTGTGGAGGCACCCTGGTCAACGAGAACTGGGTGGTGTCTGCTGCTCACTGCTACAAGTCGTGGGTGCTCCTCAAACGTCAACAAATTAACCTCACAAAGCATCCCTTTCATTCAACCTGTCTCACTTGAAACTTGTATCTCTTTTGCAGCAAAATGGACATAGTTCTCGGAGATCACAACCGCTGGTTCATGGATGGAAATGAACAGATCATCTCTGCTGAACGCGTGATCGCTCATCCCAACTACGATTCCTGGTTGGTTAACAATGACATCATGCTGATCAAACTGAGCCAACCTGCCACCCTCAACAAGTATGTGCAGCCCGTGGCTCTGCCCAGCAGCTGTGCCCCCGCTGGCACCATGTGCACCGTCTCCGGCTGGGGTGTGACTATGAACTCCGGTGAGTATCAGACTCCTCAATCTCCTTATGTTACTCAATCTACATGTGTACATAATTCATTTTAAGAGTGTGTTGAAGACCTTCCTTTTTAATAAAGCCTATAGTTACAGCTGGTTTAACATTAGCCTACGTTTGTCCTCCTGAGTCCTACATTTTATGGTATTTTACTGTATATTTTGTGTCTTTTTGTTGTATTAGTATCTATTTTATTTGTTGTTCACGTTATATCATGAGTTTTATAAAGTATATTTTAAACTGTCATCTATGTTTGTTAATCTGTAAAGCCCACTGAGACAAGCGTATTCTGTTATATTGGGCTTTATAAATACACTTTTATTTGATCTGATTTGTCATTGTGTCTCTTATTCTGCATCTCCACAGCCGTTGACAGCAACAGGCTGCAGTGCCTGAACATCCCCATCTTGTCTCGTGAAGACTGTGATAACTCCTACCCCGACATGATCACTGATGCCATGTTCTGCGCTGGAGACCTGGAGGGAGGCAAGGACTCCTGCCAGGTATGCGTGTCTGCTGTTGCAAAGTGCACAAATTACTTGTTTAGTGTCCCCTACACTTTCATAAAAGCTAACTGTATTTCAAACTGCTTTGCTTTCTCACTCTCAGGGTGACTCTGGTGGTCCTGTTGTGTGTGACGGTGAGCTGCAGGGTGTTGTGTCATGGGGCTTTGGGTGTGCAGAGAAGAACCACCCGGGTGTCTACGCCAAGGTAAAAAAACACAAGTTTCCCATAGCAATCATTTATTTCTCAATGCGTGCTGTGATTTTAACTTTTTCCAATTCCTTTTCCCTCTCTTGCATCAGACTTGCATTTTCACAGACTGGCTGCAGAGCACCATGGCATCTTACTGAGACCCCTCTGATAACACGGTTATTACACTGCAAACCACCGTGCCACTGAAAGTATGCCTGTTGAAATAGAGTTTGAAATAAAATGGTAAAAAGGTTGTGCTTTTATTCTGCATCGCTCTCTTTCACTGTCCTTTTGATCCGTCTGTCAAATCAACATGAGACATTAAATCATCTTAATATCATTAAAACCAGTGATTAGTGTTATGCTTTATTCTGGGATTTAAATCAAAATGGCCTTCAGAATGTGGGCCTGTGTGAAGGGCAGGACACAAAGTATAGATTAAGAGATCAAAAAATATTGTATAACTACATATTATATATAATAATCTTTGAACAACACAGTAGATACTGTGACCCAATGAGCTAACAGGTTTCTTGGCATAATATTTTCACATGATTTAAATAAACATCTTCAATTATTAGATTAGATAAATCAAAGATTAATCTTAAATTAATGATACAGTATATGTTATATTGAGTATGTATATACACTGGGGTCCTTTGTATTTGTATGTGTGTTATATAGCCTACAGTAAATGTATGAAATAAAAATCATGCATTCAAAAATAAAAAATAAATAAAACACAAAATAATGCAGACAAATAAACATGAATTATCCTCAATGTGAAACGCAAAGTTAACATGTTGTCTTGTTAGTACATCATGTTATCCTCCCATATACAACTATATCAAAAACATTTTTGAACCCAAAACGCAATCTTTCCTTAAACATAACCAGTTTATGTTATTGCATACACCCAGTAACATCTCGTTTCCATATTAGCAGGAGCATAGCACAACATTTGGACCCTGTGCAGAAGCATCCTCGATGGTCCCTCAAGGCATCCACAGCTCTTTCGTTTTAGTATCTTTGAGTCTTTCCTCACTTGTCCAAGTTTAAAGACAAGCACAGCAAACAGGCTGCTTGACACATCATTTTAACTAGAAAAATCAATGAATAGAATCATCAATGGATAAGTAATTAAAGAGATGTATACACTGAGGCCTTCTGTATTTGCATATACTTGATATAACCAATTGTTGTTATTCCATTCAAATCAGTCATATAAGGATGAGATTTTGCCTAATTCCTACTTTTTAAGATTAATCTAGACGTTCCATAGAATAGTGATATTTTTCATGCCATCACCGTCCTTAATAATGACAACTCATACATTTAACAGTATGCTATTTATACAATTCAGCAAGTTTAGCCACTTTTTTCTATCTAAGGGTCGTAGCACTACAACTTCTCTTTACCTTGTACATGCATGTTATATGGGCCCTACCCACATCCACAGCTATTCTGCTACCTTTGCGGCACATCGTGCAATTCAAATTAAACACTGCAAGATTGTGTGATTGTGTGTCTGGTGTTGGAGGTTTGTCTTATCTTGATCGCCTTTTTATCAGCATTTTGGATTTGGATTGTAGTATGTACAACAACTGTTGAACATTCTGACCCTGCAGAGGAACAGGAGCCTTGGTCTTGCTGACTTAATCGTGTCTGTGTGGGGAGTTAAGTACTTTACTTAACGTTATTAGGGAACTTGTTACTTAAAAGTAGTATTTATGGTATTTCTTAGATTCAGATACCTGTACTTTTAATTTGATGATTTGAGTTCAGACTCAGGTATCATTGAACGTTATGGGAAGAAAATGCATCGATGCATGCAATATAAAGCAATTTGAAAATGTTTTATAAGGAATATGTTGCCCTCTTTTGGTTTTCTTAAATTTGACCTGTTACTAACTGCCTTTTATTCTCAACTACTGCAATTTGTGGTAGAAATACCTGCATTGACCTACAATCCATTTTGAATGAAAGTTCAAGGTGAATCCCAAATACATAAAACCGATTTATCATACCAGAGCAATCATCCTCCCTCCACTAAAAAAAAAAAGGGTAACAGGAATTCATATTTTAAATTACAGATCATAATACTGAAAAACGTTATTAATTAACGTTATTAGGGAACTTATACTTGATACTAGTATGCTATTTCTTACTTCTAATTCAGATACCTGTACTTTTAATTGGAATACTTTAGTTTAGACTCAGGTGTCAATGAAATAGCTTTGGTTGCCTAGCAACTGTAACTAGGCAACTTGGAATGCGAACAAGGGTGCATTATTTGAATGAATTAATAGTCGATCCAAGTCAAATGATGTCACACGGAATGTGCAGAGGTCACTATCTGAATTCATCTGGTCACATGATGCGATGATGTCATTAATGGCTTTGAAGTTGTCTGACCAAATTCTTATAGGACTAAGTTTGAGTCTTGAGTTCAGCAGTTATTTGAGACACAACACAGGTTGCAGTACACACAGTATTTTTCCAACACAACACGACAAAACAGAACGAACTGAAATGGCTTATCCAATCTACAAATCCTGCATATTGAAGCGGCGGAAACAAATAATGTTGCGGAAACAGGCAGAGGAGGACTATGAGAGAGACAAAGAGAGGAAGACTGACCAACAGAACCTGGAAAAGGACAAGTTTCAGCTCAAAGAGAGCAGTACTGTTGATCAGCAATACATGCAGCAGGGGGGCGAGCATCTTCCAGCAGCTGAGACAGGACGGCATCGTGTCCTTTTAAATGGGGAGGTGCCAGATTACAATTACTTCTGTCGAGAAACTGATGAGCCGTTGCCCAGACGTGGTACTGACCAGACCCGCTTAATGACCGGGGAAGATGCAGGTGAACTGTTGCCCACGAAGGCAAATTCTGGATGGCAGCGCACCCCTTCCCCGGGGGAGAAGATCAAGCAGTACCTGGAAAAGGACAAGTTTCATCTCAAAGAGAGCAGTACTGCTGATCTGCGGCCAACCCGCCTCCCACCCAAAACAACGGGAGCACCTGCAGGACAACGCTCTCCCCCAACTGGGGTGGTGTCATCAAAGAACCGTGGGAAAAAAACAGGAGAACGGTTGCCCAGATTGGATACTCCTAAAACCCGGGTCACCAAGCAGGAGAACAGTAAAGAGGTGTTGCAGGTCTATATGACAATGACACGCGAACGATTGCCCAGATTTATCACTGAGCAAACAAAACGGATTAAGAAGCACCAGGGGCACCTCGAGCTAGGATGGATGAATTAAATGGCCGATCTACATGCTCCCTACTCCCTAACCCACTTTTTACTCCCTACCTTTAATTGAATGTATTCTCATTGTTCCCCCTTTTCCCCCCAAGTTCACAGAGTCTTCACGAATGGGTTTTCTCCAGGTGTTCTGGTGTGTTCCCGTTGTCTGAATGTATCAGGTTATGGTACACAGGGAAAAAACACAACATTTCCCAGCTCCCTCTCTGGTTCACTCTTTACCCCTCTGGCTTTATTCTAGTTTTCCTTTATTTCTCTTTTTCAGGAAAATAACAGCGCCAAACTGCAACATCCCACATCTCACTCCTTTACTGTGTTTTCCCACTTTTCCTCTCTACGGTTATTATAACAGGTTCATATTTTTCCTTTATTTCCCACTTTCCCATGAATAGGTTTTCTCCAGGTGCTCTGGTTTCGTCCCACAGTCTGAATATTTCAGCAAAAAAAAACACAGTATAATCTTTAAAGAGTACTGTACTTATTGTCTTAAATGGAATACGTAAACTGTTTACTGTTTTAAATATGTATTAAGTAATCACAATTTTGATTTGAAACTAGCGATAGAGACCGTAAACGTATAAATAAAATGTTTGCTGGAAGTGATACTGAGTTAATGAAGTGATGGGAAGATTGTTTTCTCGTTAATTTCTATAAAACCTGATATGTTCAAACAGAGGAGACGCCCCCTTGTGGATATTAGAGAGAATGCACATTTAGGGAACTTATATCAACATATATATATATATATATATATATATAACACATATCACGAATAATAACTGCAACATAAGGATAATGATGTGTTGCTGTATATCAAGAAAGTCATCACAGGATTATAATTCAGACACATTTTAGATTGCACAGTCATTGTTAATATTGTCAATTGATTTGTTTTGCTTTGTAGTTTTTACAAAAGATTTCCACTGTAACTCCGTAACATTCACACCCTTCTTCGCCAGCTCCTGTTTGATCTGAAATGGAAAATAAAGAAATTAAAAGCAAAGCTCACAATATGATTTTTTTCAGGAAAATGTACAACAAATTCAGGAAAATAATAATAAAATAAATCTTAACATTTAATTTGACATACCTATTGTTGAATTGTCTTAGTATTGTAGTTGTATAAACAGAAATGAATTATTATGCACCAATGTATGTCGTACAATTTTCGTACTTCAATCTCAATTACATTTAAAAAATAAGGGAATTGGACGGTCCTTCTTAATGGCGTGGAATAACATGATACGATCAAATAAGGTCATATGGATGTAAAAATAAGGCTGCATACTTTTATTTTTCAGTATGTGGCCTACTGCAACTGCACTAGCATGCAATTGGGAACACACATCTTACATCTTGAACTTTAACCCTCTTTCTCATTTATCCATCGCAATTTGTGCCGCAACATTTAAAGCTGTACTATCTGCTCCCTGCGCTTCACCTATAGGTACTCTGAGGTCCTGTCTTCCTCGATCCCCGACACCATATTACTGGTTGTTTTTCTCGGGGTAACACATGGGTCAAGGAAGAACAGGACCGCAGAGTATTTCCACTTTGTTGTGGTCCCTGCTGCTGACCCACTCCTATCATTCTCCCTCTTGTTGTCCTTAACGTAGGTGTCCCTCAAGCTTTTCCACTTCCTTCGGCATACCTCCTCTGACAAGAACAAAACGTTTACAAATTGTAACCGTTATCTGCCGTTAAACCGGCGGTTGAGCTAGCTTGGTTAATGCTAATGTTTTGTTACCGGTATCTGTAATCAAGCAACAGATGTATATTTTGTATAACTTACCAGGTATGACTATACTTCCTCGCTTATCTTCCTCCAAGCCAGTTCTTTTTTGTTGCCGTCCCGGTAGATATATGACAGTGTTGTATACCTCCGGGAACCCACACACAGCAACCACAATCTTCTCTTCCATCTTCACAAGAGAACGCGTCACGTGAATTTGACACTAGTTGAATAAAATGTAACTCTCACGTTGACGCGGCCCCCTTCAATCGCGCGATTCGTGCCGCGTAATTCGCGTCATATGCGCCGCCGGAGCGAATTTGCGTGTATCCACATCTTTGCATTGACTTTACATGTAATCGCGCCGCCCCCAAAGCACCCCACAGGATAGCCATAGCACCCCCTAAGCACCCCCAAGAAATGTATGTGTCTTTCCTTTTTTTTTATGTGAAATTCATAATTTGAAAAATTATTGATTCGAAAATAATATGCGACAGTACAGTACAAGTAGCCTACTTCTTGGTCTCTGTTTCTCTGTGTGTGTGTGGCACGAGCCATTTTGTGTGCGTGGCGAGCAAGCGAGAGAGAGAGAGCGTGCACCGGTGCCGGAGATCGTTGTGGTTAGCATCTGGTGCTAGCTAGATATGCTAACGGGTATAAGGAGCTTTTTCAACAACAAGGTGGAGGGAGAACTCTCTCCCGTCAGACTGAGAGTCTCAGATAACCTCAGCTCAGGTGAAGTAAAATACTCTCTCAGTGTTTAGATAGTTAACTTTAGTCTAAGTTATCTCAGTGGGTCTCAAACGGTTTGGTCACGATTAATGTAAATAAGTATTTCTGAGGCACACATTTATATGATCATTATAGGTATCAAAAAATAAGAGAATAAATGAAAAACAGGTATGAAATACTATATGACAGTAAAACAAGAATACAGTTTAAAAGGGGAGTGATTTGTAAAATATCCATAAAGAAATAGAAAATCGGTTTACAGTTCTGTTTCATATGGGTGTTGAGAGATGTATCCATAGATCTCTTAATTTTGCTCTCAAAGTGCACCAGATTGATAAATTTAATTTCAATATTTAAAAAACAAATCTTCCCAGGGGAGCATGCCCCCGGACCCCCCTAGAGGATGTTAGTTCCACTCCCCACTTATAAAAATAGTATTTACCCCTGCTTACACCTATATGCCGTGAGCTGATTATCGAGCCTTCATTGTAAGAGTCGCAGGTACACTGTGTGTGTGCGTATTCCACTGTAGCGCCTGGCCTGGGACATTAATGGGAAACCCTAAATGTTTGAGCACCCTCTATGAAACGTCAAGCTACCCCACAGCACCCCCAAAAGAAAATAGCAGGCGCCGCCACTGCTTAAAGTACCTAATGGAGTAAAAGTACACGATTTACCTCTGATTTGTTGTTGAGTAGGACATATTCAAGTAAAGTACAAGTACCTCAAAATTGTACTAAAGTACAGTACTTGAGTATGTAAATGTGTTTAGTTACTTCTCACCTCTACTACTAGCCTACTACTACTTATGGAAGCCTGTTTGCGCCACAGGAAAAATAAAAAATAAATCCTGTAAGTCAATATATTGACTTAGCTATCTCAATATATTGACTTATTATCTCAATATATTGACTTAGCTATCTCAATATATTGAGTTGCATATATTTTTTGTATTGAAACAATTATGTCAAATACAGAATAAGGCACATAGACATCAATGTTCATCATATAAGAGGTACAACTTTGACATAATGTGCTACTTCACAATAGCATTAAAATTGATATAATCAGACTGGGCACTTACCTGTGATCCTGAATTTGCTGTTTTAAGGTTTCTGCTCAACTCCATGTTTGTATTGGCTGTCAGTTTGTGCAATTTAGCAACGTTTGCCCCGTTTTACCTCCTTGTCCGGTTGCCTTCATGCTTGGCAACCCTCAGAAAGATGCTAGATATCCTGAAAGTCTGTTCCTGGCACCATGACCATCCCCTCCGAACTGGACAAACACGTGAAGCAAATCATTGTCTTCCCTGACAAGTTTATCAGTTAGCCAGCGTTGTCCTGGAGACAGCTCCAAGTAAAATCCGTTTAACGTCTATGGTTTTAACTGAGGTTTGGTTTAAAACAATATGAATAATAACAACGTTTTAATCTCAAATGATGTGTGTGCATGTTTTATGGACAATAATCCACTTAATTCGTGATGACTTTCGTGTGCAAACTACGGCGCAACGAAGGATCACTGCAGTGGGGTAACAATCAATCTTCTTCTTCTTCTTCTTCTTCTTCTTCTTCTTCTTCTTCTTCTTCTTCTTCTCTCAGTTTTTGGCGGATTGCAAACAACTTTAAAGGTGCATACCGCCACCTACTGTACATGAGTATGAATCATCATATCAATCCATCTCTTAACCTATGATCTAATCAAAAAATTAAAATAAATCAATCAATCAACAAAAAAAACATGAAATAAATAAAAAAATAAAAAATCTATGATCTTTCCTGACCTAATGTTAAATTATTTTTCCTACCATAGTTTCACTCAGGAAGGTAAACAGTGCCTTTCTGGTAGCTCTTACTCCCTCTCCTTTTGTTCCCAAAACACCAACCACACTCCATTCCCTCTCTGCCTCTAAAACATTAGCCTTTAGTTATCACGGCACTTGTTAAAAGAGCTATGTAGATTTAAAGAAATATATACTATTCACTGGCGTTGTATAACAGCAGCAATTTACGATTTGCTCACCTGCAGCCAGAAGGTGGGGCACCAATATAGTATAATACATTGAGGCGATGCAGCTATAATAACGCAAATCACCGTGTTTTGTATTTATAATAAAAAGAAGAAAATGGCAAATATAACATCAAAAAGATACAAGGATACTAATACTAAATAATCACAATAAAAATCTATATAATAAAAACATTTTCTGTGGTTCTTGGCTGACAGTGAGTACAGCGGAACTATTGCTCCCGAGCTCCGTGACCAAGTCGGACACATTCAACGGTGCACCACCAATGTCAACTTCACATCGGCATTACTGACCTGACCTCATGTTTTGTAATAACATTGAAGGTACTGCTTCATGAAGTAGACAGAGGACGCGTTGAAGAGATTATACCCGGGAACATTTTCACGTTTGGTATAGTTTTTCTGTTCTGGTGACTCTGACCGGACAAGATGCGCCTCACGCTGCAGTTGTTGATCTCCCACGGCCGGGTGGCCCGGAAGATGGGTCTGGGTTCGGAGTCTCGGATCAACATGCTGCGGAACCTTCTGACAGGACTGGTCCGGCACGAGAGGATCGAGACCACCGCGGCCCGAGCAGATGAAGTCCGCTTCTACGCTGAAAAGGTACCGACCAGGACATGCTAACACTGCTAGCTGCCAAATAAGCTAATGTTACTGTACTTTGAGCACAACCATTTTTGTCAAATGTAAATAATTGAATCATGACATACACATTTCGACCAATGTTGCTGCAAAGGATCAATATGCACCAGCTATTTAGAGTGAAAAAAGAAAATACACTGATATCGTAGAAATAAGGGGACCTCAGTTAATGTCAGGCTAACATTTAATAAACCTCTGGCATTATTTAATGTTAACATTATTTAAAGTGTACATTAAAATTAAGTTTAATTGAATATCTTTAACAAATTGAGTTATAAAACAACATACTTCGTTAGCCTTCCTAGGACATATAATAATAATAATAATAATAAATGATATTTATATAGCGCCTTTCAAGGGACCCAAGGTCGCTGTACATGGTGGACAAACAGACAATAAAGGGGAAACAAAAAATAAAGAAAGCCAGGGGACCAAGAAAGGGCTAGGGCCCGAAGGCCAGGGTGAACAGGTGTGTTTTTAATGATGATTTGAAGATGTCCAGGGAGGCAGCATTACGGATCTCGGCAGGAAGTGCATTCCAGAGGGTGGGGGCCGCAACACTGAACGCCCTGTCACTATCAGTCCGGAGGCGAGAGCTGGGGATGGAGAGCAGGCACGTGTCTGAGGACCGCAGACTCCGAGAAGGGGTGTAGGGATGGAGGAGGTCCGATAAGTACTGGGGGGCGAGGGTATGGAGGGACTTGTACGTGAGGAGGAGTGTTTTGTACTGAATCCGGGACTTGACCGGCAGCCAGGAGGTAGATGAGGGTGGGGGTGATATGTTGCCATGGCTTGGTGCGGGTGAGAAGCCTGGTGGCAGAGTTCTGGACGTATTGGAGCCTGTCCAGGGTTTTGCTGGGAACCCCGGACAGGACTCCATTGCAGTAGTCCAGACGGGATGTGATGAAGGCTTGTACAAGTGTTTCTGCCACAGAGTCAGAGAGTGAAGGCCAGAGTAAAATGAACTGGGTCTTTAAAAGGCAAATGGACCTTATGGAATATTTAGGTTATAGGAACAACATTTATTTCTGTCTCCTGATGTCATGGTCAAGTGATTAAGATATATAGAGA
>CALSBZ010043967.1:57426-67929 GCA_943591055.1 Gobionotothen gibberifrons
GATAGATAGATAGATAGATAGATAGATAGATAGATAGATAGATAGATGGATAGATGGATAGATAGATAGATAGACAGTTATGTAAGGGATAATGTGCAGCGACGCGGTCATTATGGGGAAAAGAACACCGACAGGCTGATCAGGAGCCCGACGCGAAGCGGAGGGATCTAGATCGGCATGAGTTTAACACAAGTTTAACACGAAGCGTTTAAATCAGCACTGTTAGCGATATTTTATACTTTATGCTATCTACAAACTATATCATATGAAAAGCTGAGAGTCCACAGATTCTATTGGTATATAAGTTTCATCCCTGTGCGATCAAAACTCACTGTTCTACATGATAAATAAAAGAACATTGTACCTTGAAAATCAATAGCGGGTACATTTGACCCGTTGGCGGTTTTAGGTATACAGCGACCTCTGGCGGTTCTAGTGTTAATTAAACAACAAAAGTCCACATTTCTTCAAGCCCTTCCCGTTACAAAAGGACAAAAAAAAACTCCAAATCCTTCTTGGGGAGGGACACACTGCTAGTTTATCTGCTCAGTGTAATTGTGTCAGAAAGTCAGTCGGTCCCTCGTGGCCTTGAGGTGCCTCGAGATCCCCGAGGTGTGTGGAGGAAGTTAGTGTAGGAACAAAAAAAGTTATCTAGGCTGCTCTGAGCAGATGACCCAGATTAACAGGAAGGAAGCATGAATGGATCACATCTAAAGCAAGAGTTTATCTGCTTTAATGCAGAGTTTTCTCCTTTTTTCTATTATTAACTGTTATTGTGACAGACGTATTCATTATTTGTAAGGCTCATTATAATTATATGTCGATCAGATAACATTTTTCTACATTGAGATGTTACGAAAGAGCACAGAAAGAGAATATTTGTTAACATGCAGGAAGGAAACATATTGTGAAGGGAATAAACCTACCTGTATGTTAAACCCCTCGTGTAATAATACAAAAATAAAAAGTGTCAAACTCAAAGTGAATTTTGGGAAGGTGAGAAAAAAGTATAATGGGTAGCAGAGACGAGCACAGTGGGGGGGGCAGAGATTGGGTTGACAATCAGAGCACAGAGAGCTCATTTCACACACACAAGTTCAAAGCCGATGGAGTTTGCGCTTGTTGCGTTGGAGCGAGCGAGGGAGAAGAGAGAGAGAGAGAGAGATAGAGATAGAGATAGAGATAGAGAGAGAGAGAGAGAGATAGAGAGAGAGAGAGAGAGAGAGAGAGAGAGAGAGAGAGATAGAGAGAGAGAGAGAGAGAGAGAGAGAGAGAGAGAGAGAGAGAGAGAGAGAGAGAGAGGAGAAAAAAAGAGACTTTGATTTCATTTGGCAGTCTGAGACTCCATCTCACTCCCTCGATCAAAAAGGGCGAGAAGCATGGAGCGTGCACTGCCACAAAATCAATACAGACACAAAAATCGAGGAGACGGGGATAAAGGGAGTGATAGATGTGGAGAGGGAGAAAGTAGAAATGAAAACAGGTAAAGAGAAAGAATGAAGAGCACAAGAGAAGAAGAAGAAGAAGCACTTCACACGGCAGAGATTATCTCCCTGTTCACACTGACAGGGAGTCACAGGATGATTGTGGGGTTGCTTGTTGGTTTGAGGTGTAAAAAGGCTTCCACTTCTGATATAGTGTACTGATAGATCACACACTCAATACGCTCTCACTCAAACACCTGTGGGGCCTTAACATCTTTCGCTTCCCTGCGCCGCTGATAACTGCATTTAAAAAGCACTTCTGGGAGTCCTTTTGAGAGCGTCGATCTTCTCTCTAAAAGTGTGTGTGGACAGCCGAACAGAATACTCCAACAGTAGTAGGTGATTGTGGGACATGTTACTCCAAAACCACGGAGCATTGAAGGGGTATACCAGTGTTTACTATTGCACTTCCATAACATTTTGGGACTCGGAAGACGTTTTTAAAGTCAGAAATGTCCCGACTTTTTGTCCCTCGCATGGGTTTTACTGTGTTGTACTTTTTCTATAAAACATCCTAATGACACTGTTATAGCAGAATGTTTAATACAGCGTATTTCTAATATTTATTAGAGATCACATGCTAAGCTATATGATGTGTGTTACTGAGTTGGGTCACACACAGTTAGAGAGACAATGGTCATTCTGAATTATCAATAGATGTATTCATTTTAAGTGAGCTGACACCGAGGGTAGAGGAAGTTCAGAGAAGGCCTCAGGTTATAAAAAACAGTTCACCTTTTTGTTTGTTAACTACTACTAAAGATGTCAACGATGACGTTTAAACATATACAAGTATAGCTTTCAGAGAGATAAACATGTGACATTTGTGTGGTAGGCTGCATGATCAAATGTGTGTGCGTTAAACATGCTTAGGGAACATGTGTGTGTGTTCATTACAGTGGCTATATATGCTGTATGATTGTTGCTACGGTTGGGGGGCATTTCCGCGATTGGCTGCTGTGGCAGCAGGTGATGTACTTCCCATTATTGTTTGTTTGTTGCAACAACTAAATAATAATTACTGATCAGCTATATCTGTGTTTTCTTGATTCCTCTCTGTTTCATTCTTTCCTGTTGTGTTATGCTGGATCGCCACAACAACACATTTTAATTAGACCATCCCTAGCTCCTTTCACACATGCACTGCAACCCTGAAATTATCGAGACATAGGGAGCTGTACTGAATAATCATTTTGACTGGACATTAAAGGGAATTTACCCCTCCAGCTCTCTAGCTCTAGTACAAAGTCTGTGTAATGTCCGATTGAGCCAATGTGTGAATAGAGCCGCTCATCATGCGAATAATTAATGGTGAGTAAGGGAGTGTTGCTAATGTTAAAACCAGAGGAAAACACACATCAGAGGGGTGAAGAAGAACGGAGCTGTATAACTAGTATGTCAGGGACAACAGATGGAAACTAGCTCAAAGCTAAAATCCGGCATATTTACACTTGAAGCATTATTTGTCTAAAGTGTTCATTAATGTGCATTGTCCCTATTCAAATGAACGATTAAATGAAAATGAAATGAGAGACTTCAAGATTAGGGATCTTTTTTCTCTAAAGGTTGACGCCAAAAGACACAATCTTTGGTTGTTTATGACCATGTTATGAACTGACTACAAGACAAGTGGGTAACCTGCGTCATGTCCTGTCTGCTGCACTACCTAGGTGCAACCTCAGACCTAAACCAAACTATCTCCTGTGGTGTGCTTCATGTGATTTCAGATTAGCGGCTCAGATTCTTCAGATATCATCCATATGAGAAAAACAGGTCCTGTACAGCAGTTGCCAACTTCTTTCAACGTTCAGATTTCTAGAAGGCAGCCTTTCTTCCCCAGATGCGACAAAGCTCCTCTAAAGCTAAGTGTGCCTTTGATGCACCGCTATAAACAGCCTCCCCTTCCCTCCATAGGCTTTCCAGAAAATTTTGAAACCTGGCTGCAAGGATTTGATACCATTCTGCTACAAAAGCATTAGTGGTGTCGCAGCATGTTGAGCTACAAAGGGCTGGCTCAGGTCGGCGAGCCAATTAATGAAGCTGTTTGATGGGGTCGAGGTTAGGGATCTGTGTTGGGGCCACTCTAATTCTTCAACAACAATTTCAAAGACCTAAAGAAAGAAATAGCCTTCCCCAAACTGTTGTACCACATCAAATGGCCCTTCTAAATGACACCCCAAGAAGCTAAAGACACTAACTTCTGTTTCACTGGGACTTTAACCAATCAATTAAGAGAAAATAATCATTAGATCAATAATAACTGTAGATGATAATTACAATAATTGTTACTTGCAGCCCTGACAAAGTGTATTAGTCATACTTAAGTATTGCATTTTGTGTTCACACTACAGACAACCTGATTTGTTCATTTCCTTCAAAAGGAGGTATCTCTCCCAAAAGACAACCAAACACTGTCAAATAATCCTGTCATGGTTTCTTATTCATCACATAAAAGAACTCTGTTTCAAGACAGAATTGGCTCCCTATCCGGCACAAAAAAGGAGAGAGAGATAACAATAAAATGATGGGAAAAACTCATTAGGTGGGTGTGTTTTCACACTTTTTGTTCCGAAAAGAGTCACCTGGCAAGTCTAATTTCAGCGCAGTTTCATTAGGAGCAGTTCTGTTCGGCATAATAAAGCAGAGGTTGATTTCAGCAATTCAAAGCTTTCCATTTCTCCACAACAACAGTTTGTGTGGTCGATGGCGAGCGAAGCAGCCTCTGCTTATATTCAATTATTGTTATAATTAGATCCAACTAACGAGTTGTATCACTGGAACTCATCAAAATGGTTTTATGAAAGGCAATAACGGAGAAATAAGTGTCGCTCTGTGAAAATATGTTCACTCCTTTACAGATGCAATTAGAGCTGGACTGCACTATATAATGTTCCAGCAAAGACATCTGGAGGCTGTGATTTACTGTGTTACTCTGGCACTTTACTCGTCTAGGAAACGTTTTGACTGTCGGAAAAACCTCTGCTCTGCAATCTGTGATGACCTGATTTAGATTTATAATGACCAACTTTTTGTCCCTGATGAAATAATGATACGTTTCAGCCTTGAGTATTCCTGTAATATAAAAAAAGAAAAAGTGAAATAGTTTGGTATGAGCCTTTATAGATTTAGATCCACTTCAGCACAGTAAAGATGAAAGTAGATGAAAGACAGCTGTGTAAGTAGCGACACAGAACAGTGAGGGTGCAAGGAAAAAATGCATGGAACGAGCAAAGAAGAAATGAGACAAGTGAGATGACAAGATGGAGAGGAAAATCAACATTAGAGGCAGACTGACGGAGAGGAAGGGAGAGGTAAATGGATATGAAACGTCGTGGTATAGCTTGGTGACAGAGTTGAAAGAGAGCAGGACGCAGTCGGTGATTGTGAGCGACAAAGGTGTGAAAGCGGAAAGGAAGCGGGCGACGAGAGACCAGGGTTGGAAATTGGCTGAGGGGCGCTGCGTGAATATGTCCCCAGGAGAGAAGACGAGCTTTTACAATTTAGTCCGACAGCATTAGGCAGCGTGTCGATCACCCGACGCCGGCGTGACACAAACCCACAGGAAGTATCCACTCTAATCATATCTCTCTTCAAAGATTCACACTGACTCATGGCCAGGAGCATGACACTGATAGGCAGACCAATACAAAGTGATACACATCCAGCAGAAATCTTACTTATTCATAATTTTTTGTATCCCCTACTCTATCAAACATGAAAACACACACACATTCTTCCTTGGATTTGTCCTTGCCTGAAGCCCCTGGTGTTTTGTAAGAGGATGTATCATCAGTGAGCTGAGATATCGTTATACAGGCTCATGGTTTCCTCACAGAGCGCCCCAGTCCAGACTCACGCTAAGAAACAACACCACAGCTGCAGAGGCACCACAAGCACAGCAGTGAGTCCCATTATAAAATAACACAATGCTTTTAAGTCCCTGAGGCGTGCTAATCAATAGACTACAGTGGAGTGCTTGTAAGGCATGTTTAGCACAGATTAAGCAGAGAGTTGCATATAAAGAGGAAATAAAATAAAAGATATTGGAGAGAGATAAAGCTCTTCTCCAGGGGTGAATAAAAGAAATGCACGATAGTGGGAAACATCCAACAGCATTTGATCATTATAAGTAGATTATCAGTTTTTAAATTGGTATCTTTAAAAATGTCAGTTTGTATCTCATTGGCAGGTTTACTGTGGTTTAATTTTCTTGCAGTTTTTTCCTATTTGGATTACTTTACTTCAAGAATAACAAATGTGTCGGATGTAAAATGCTCAAATGCAAAAGCCCAAACTGGGACAGAAATCATGCTGAAGTTAATTTAAAATGTATAGCGAGACAGCACGAAAAAGTAGCCGGAAAACCTGCAAAAGTGGCACGGAGCCTTCCTCAGGGTGAGCTGGGAATATTTTCGCCTGAGCTCTTCCCTTTTTAATATCTGATGCTTGCAACTGGAATCTGCTTTTGCCGGGTTGTTTTGCTTGACTGCAAAAACTTAAAACTATTATTAAAAAAGTTTTTAAAGCTTTTTGGGCATATAAAAAGCAGATTTGAATAGATGAATAGATATCTAAGACGTCTCTGTTGTTATTATTTTTAATTTGGCACCAGTAGCTCAGTCTGTGGGGACTTGGAGATCTGCTTTTAACGTGTAATTAATGTGTTTTATATTTTGGTGTGCTGTCTTTTTAATTTATGAATTCTAACATGTGTCTGTGTCTTTGAGATCCTTTTAAAAGCGCTCTTTAAACACAATTTATTATTATCTTGGGAATCAGAGGGTCGCCAGTTCAAGTCCTGGCCCAAGTATAGAGTTCGGACTGGTATATCGGGAGGTGGCATTTCAACCACTGGGCACTGCCAAGGTGCCTTTGAGCAAGGCAGCAAACACCAACACTGCTTTCCAGACAATGTGTATATAACATCAGCCCACTGCTTCTTATACATGTACGGTTTAAATCTACATTTCCCAGTGTGTGTGTGTGTGTGTGTGTGTGTGTGTGTGTGTGTGTGTGTGTGTGTGTGTGTGTGTGTGTGTGACATTTATAAAAAATAGGATTTCTCGCACATGAGGACAATCAGAAGGTGAGGGTTTCAATATATACTGTTCCCTTATTGCAAATGTCTACTACTCCCTGTAACTGCAAGTATATTTCATTGCAACTGGTGAAATGTCCTCAACTGTCTTCTAAATAAAGAATTGAAAAAAAGGAACAAATAAATAAAAGAGGATGTCTCGAGCACGGATGGCGCTGACGTCGGCGATGATGAAAGAGATGGCGGCTGTTTACTTGAAGGACTGCAGAAAACAAACACAGCCATTGTGTCTGCTTGTAAGCCCTGAAGCCCCGAGTCCATTTGCATGATGAGGTGATGGTGAGTCACCATGGCAACCGCTTGGTAATGCACCTGAGTGATGGGGGGGGTCAGGGGGTCAGTGCTTACCCCGCACTTGCTGAGGGCGATGTACCACCATCTTTCCCTCACGGAGCGGAAACTACGCCCGCCCACGCAGCTCAGGACCTCCTCGTTCCCGTCGCCCTCCACCTGAGAGAGAAGAGACGCATTAGAGGGGGGTCTGCGCAGGATGTCGTTATCTAAAAGACATGGTGAGCTTTATACCTCAGAGACACACTGAATCATCACAGCAGAGCCGAGATACTAAACATATTTCACACCCCGATATAGCCTGAGATGTGGCAACGAGATTCACTAAGCGCCACGACAACAGAGTCACGCTGGCAATCACACTTCCTAATGTGATAAACAAACATGTTGTGATGCTTATTGAAAAGAAAACAAAAGGGATATTATTTTAAAAAAGGTGTTAAAGGAAAGCGAGGCCCTTTCTTGTTGATGCATCATGAACCAGGGAAATGTGTGAAATCGGGAAAATGTTACAAAAACACATTAAAGGCCATTAGATTAGTCGCTTTTTCTGCATCACAAAAGAACATGCAGTATGAAAGGGGAAAATAAGTTCATCTGTTTGATGATAAAAAGGAATAATGTTATACTCTGTGACAGAAATATCACAACACAGAGGTCGGCGATCAGCTGTAGCTTTAGATTCTATGTGTTCCTCAGGGAGTACGCTTAGTACAAGTGCATGAATATATGTATGTGTTTGTGACCATGAGCTCTTACCACACATCCTGACCAGGTGTAGTGTGTCGTGAGGTTGATGACCTGATTGTTTTCAGGCCTCAGCACCGCTTCCTTCTGGTAGCAGTTCTGACGGAAGATGACACGGCAAAATCAGAATATAGGAACAACATTTAAAACATGTAAAGGGGTCCTGATAAGCTCATTTTCAGGTTCATATTTGCATTTTGTGCATTGTTTACATGCTTCAATGTTCAAAAAGGTCTTTATTTTACGCCCTGTTGTGATTGGTCAACCACTCAGAGATGTCTCACCCCTTAGCTTATCACGTACAATGTGTTGGAGCGCTAGCCAATAGTGTCCCAGCTTTGGGATTTTAGCCTTTGCAGACCCTTTACATCAGGGGTGTCCAAACTTGGGCCACATACAGAACAATATACGAAGAGCTGGGCCACTCACTAGAGCTGAGGTATATCGCCTTATCAGTTAAGTTAAAAGTTAGCAAAATCAATCAAATGCAGGTAAATTATGCTTGAAAAAACACAGCTCTCCAAAGGGTTTAATTTACTTTGTTGACAATATGAAGGGTATATTTCAAGCGTGTTATGTAAGTCAGTTATTGGGCTTTTTTCTTATCAACTTAGATTTGATAGAAACATGTTTTCTACTTTAATTGACAGAATATATTTGGAAAATGGGCTTATTAACACATGAATAATGTGTTATATATTTGTACATATATATTTAAGAAGTGCAACACAAGTTTCATTTATGGGCCATATTTTATTATACTTTTTTAATTGGCTCAGGGCCGATTCAAAATGGCCTGCAGGCCGCATTTCGCCCCCGGGCCATAGTTTGGACACCCCTTATTTACATGCACAAAAACCTAAATAACACGCTACAGGCAAGGGGAAAGCATAACAGTAATCTTTAAAACTTCCCCAACTGTTTCATCTACTTTTCTCATCGACTTTTTATTCCACATATTTCACAAAATATGTTTTAATTAAGCCTAGAAATAGTCTCCAGACTTGTTGCATGCAGCTGAGGGTTATACCTACGTTCAGCTGTTTGCATACCAAGTATCAACAGAGGAGAGCTCTGAAAGCATAAGAAACCAGACCACTTTACTTAAGACTAGAATGTAGAAAGTGTGTTTAATCGAAAAAAGCAATTGAAATTGTGAGTGGTTTATTGAAGCTGCTGTAAGTGTAATTAAAATTGATATTTTTTTTGTTGCTCCTTTGATGGATTTCTCCCTGCGTGACTGCTGGGAAATGGTAAGTGCAGAACCAAGGCCTTACTATTTAATTCAGGGTAACTGACACCGAAATCTGTCTTAGAGCTGAGAAACGGTGCACTGCTTGTAGCTGAGTGGAAAATACCTCAACATAATGTCACATCGGTGTCAAAAGATGTCAGCAAGAAGAATAGCATACCCACAAATAACTACGTGGGCCTGTAAATGTAAGGCATTGGGTCATTTATGGTCTTTTTTCTTACAGTGCTAGACCATTTTAGCTCAGATTTTCCTATATACCTGCTGACCTTGATAACAGTTTTTACTCAGAAGCTCACCTTCCTTTAATAACAAAAGAAACCATCAGATGCTGCGTGCTGATAAAAAAACACTGCAATGTTTAAGCAAGGCTTTAAAATGGGAGAGCAGCAGGTATCGACGTCTTCCTACAGCAAATGGTCGCAGTATACATTATTCATTGGTTGTGAAAGCTATTTAATGTCCATTTTATAGGTTGCATCATGTTGTATGTCATAGTTCCAGCTGACATGTACATGGGGAAAAAAATCGTAGATAAAGGATTCATGCATGCCACTCCTAGACATGAAGACCATAAATCCACTCTTTCTGAAAGCAAAAGACTTTCAGGCCTAAGGCTTGAATTATGGAATCAACCAGGTGTTACATGTACACTGCATGGACCGAGGATGGGAGAATACGTTTGTCACCCCACTGTGTGGATTCATCTAAATGCATACAGTGCAGTCACCTAAAGTATGAAGAAAAGAAATTCATTTTGTATTTGTTTCGCACTTTACTAAAGCTGATTGGATTTGAAATAAAACAATGACTAAGAGGCTTAAAGGTAGGGTAGGTAAGAATGGAGAAACCAGCTTGAGTGCGCTAGAATTTGAAAGTACGCAGCCGAAAAAATCTGCCCCTTCCTTCAGACTTCCTTACAGAGCCCCTCCTCCAACACACACGGACGCGCACATGACCAATGAGGGCACGAGATAAGTTTGTGCACAGATGGAAGGCTGACAGGCAGGTAGGCCATCCAGTTACTTTAGCCGGGCCGGCTCAGATGATTGGTCGTGCTTTTTACAGCGCCACGGCTTCCACAGATGTATTTATTGTCAAAGCATTTAATGTATTCATCATTGCTATCGGGATGTTAAGAGCATTCCATGGAATATAACAACAAGTGTTTCTGAAGTGAATTACCTACCCCACCTTTAAGTGCTCAAAATTAGTTTTTTAAGAGGACATATTATTCCCATTTTCAGGTTCATATTTGTATGTAGTGTCTCTACTGGGACATGTCTCCATGCTGTAATGTTCAAAAAGCTCTTCATTTTTCTCATACTGCCTGTGCTGCAGCACCTCTTTTCACCCTCTGTCTGAAACCAGAGCCCAGTCTGCTCTGATTGGTTAGCTGGCCGGCTCTGTTGTGATTGGTCAACCGTTTAGAGATGTCCCGCCCCTTAGCCTATCACGTACAATGTGTTGGAGCGCTAGCCTATAGAAGTGCAAGTGTTACATAGTGATGTCACCATGTTACGGATTAAACAAAGGAGTCCAAATCGAGGTGTTACAGGCAGGGGGGGGGGGACTTTAAAAAAGAGCCTTTGCAGACAATTTACATGCACAACAAGCTGTATAACACACTT
>CALSBZ010043967.1:83137-93609 GCA_943591055.1 Gobionotothen gibberifrons
TTAATTAAACTACAGACACAGGACAGCTACTGCAGAGCAGGAGCTCTAGGATAGAAACAACTTCTTCACACAGTCTTTGTTACTACAGAGGACTATCATGAAGGGGTGGGGGGGGGGGTTCCAGCAAACTCACCATATGGTGCAATACCTCCTGCCTCCACTGTGGTGCAGCACAAAACACAAGAGACCATCAGAGTCCAATGATTCCTTTTTGAATGTTAAATATGTACGTGTGTTTGCGGTTAAAATATCTGTATGTACTTCTATCTCTGTACAGAACTGTGTGCACGTTCAAAACATTCTGAAATATAGAAGAAGCACCCCAGCTCGGCCTCGAGGTTCAAGAGGATGAAAGGGCCTCTACAATCCAAGCACACAACATCAAAAAGGAAACACAGTCAGGGGCCGTGGAGCAATGTGGAAGAGGCGTGTGGACGAGTGCGATGGAGGAATGAGAATACAGTGACTGGGTGACTTGATGCTGACCTATTCCTGACTGATGGCGTTTGTAGTTTTCTCCAAAGGCCACGAGGCCGATAGCGATGGTCTGGAGACACGGCCGGATGGCTGGGCTGAACTGGAGGGATGGATAAAAACAGAGACAGATTATTAATTATATTACATAATCCATTTAAGATTTACACTACACTTAAAACCGCTTTCATTTGAGCAGAGACGACGGGATATCAGATGAGTTTTAGACATAATAAATTGATGCAGAGATTTCATCATTTCTTTCCACTTTTGTTTGATCTCTTTCTGCCGAGGGCTTAGCCTCTGTCTTTAGGGTCAACAGAGACTCTTGTGATGAAGAGCCTTCCCTCTGTCCATCTTAAATGATTCACTCACTTTAGTTTAACTGCAGGTTTAGGCAGCAGGAGTCATTTGGAGATCTGCAATTTTTTTTCCCTGGCTTTACAAATTACATTTCTGACAGCTCTCTGATCAGGGTCAATTCGCTTTGGTCTGGGTACAATGCAGCCCCTGGCGTTTTTCTTTTAAATAAATCACACATCCACACGTTTGTTCTTTTTCCAAACAGAATATCATTTTGATTGACAGGCAATGGCAGACTTGGGAGCTTGTTACTCTCATATTATTTAAAAAGAAATTGCTAGCTACATAACCTAACAAGGGCAAGTAACATAAGAGCATATTTGCCAGAGCAGCAGATGGTGCATTCAGGTGCTTGTCTGTATGTGTTAAGCCAGAACTGGTGAGATGGAAGTGGCTTTTCATGACGTCTTACCTCTATTGTTGTCAGCTCCTTTTTTATTGTTGTCTTCATAATATATATCCTTCTAAAAGTGAATTACCTGCAGTTCCTACTTTGTGAACATTGAAGTACATCCTGCCTCTCTTTCTTCCGAGTGTCCTACTTTTCTTCACATAAAAATCCAATTCTAGTTCATCAAGCCTGAGGCACTGCTACTTCTAAGCCTCCCCCATTCGTCACTCTTGCCAGCTTCCCCTGCACCAATGCGGCTTTTCTCACCTGGAAGCCAAGGCATCGGCCATAGAAGCAGCCCTTGTGCATGGATGTGTATTCGCGGATAAAGGTCTCACTGAGGCCGCTCTCATCCTTGAAAAAGAGGTTGCCATGGCTGTTGTCGTGCAGCATGCGCTGAGCCAGGTAGAGCAGGGCGCGCAGCTGGCACAGAGCGTTGCAGTACGCCTCCATCTCCCCCGCGTTGTGTGCCACTCGAAAGAAGATGCTGCGGCGGTTGGCGGTGATGTAGCGCCCTTTCTGGATGATGTGGAGAAGGCAGCAGCGCACAACCTACAAAATGAGGAAGATTGGAAATGTAGGAAAAATAGCAAGTCTTACCCCAAGATGCCACACTCTCCTTATGCCAAAATAAACCAGCATGGCAATGTCAGTTAAGTTAAACCATAAGAATAAGAGCACTAGGTTACCGTTTGTCTGTTTGTGTCGTTATTTGCTGTTGTTGTTTTGTGGGTCTTATTGTGTTTTGTATTGTCTCACCTGAAAATTAAAATTAAAAATTGAAAGAGAAACTATAAGAAACTAAATAAATGATTATGTAAAAGGATAGCATTTTTACAGTGAAATTATATATGTAGGCTTCTTTAAATAATGAATGATGAAGTCAAGCTTAATATTCCTATACTAAGAAATCGACCCATGTCGTTTTTGCTTTTCAACAAAGCTTTAAGTTGTGCAATCATTAAAGAGCCATGTCTTCTGGGTTTGCTGAAATTGTAATTAGGTTTCTGGGGGTTAAGCTTGAAGGAAAATAAACTATGTACTGTAGCAATATATAAATATAAAGCAAACATGTGAAAGGCTTGAAGCTTTAAAAAAGGGTCTTGCAGATTAGTCTGAGTAGCACTTTGGGAATGAGTAGGATTATATATGTGGAAACCAAGAGGGAAGAACACAGAGCAGCATTCATTTGCTGCTTTGGTAGACTCATTCAATGTGGTGGGCTGCAGCCACCGAAGGTCATGATGTTTCGTCGATAAGTGTAGAAGACGAAGTACAGTGGGGTACAGTAGGGGGTAGATATTCTGCAGCTGGAGGAATTTATCTAACCTGATTTTCGACATAAAATCAATCTGTAAAACAAATGGGCTCACCTTGAAACAAAGCGATATCAAGCAGTTTCTCACAGTGTGGAGAGAATATTGATAAGGATGTATTGCGGCACGGGAGGCTTATTATTCTCACAGCTGCACTGAGTGGAGATGTAGGAACACAGATCCAAGACTTAAGCACACAAAACATCCCAGTGCTTACCTTGACCAGTGAGCGATAGCCATTGGCGGGTATGTGTGGGTCAAAGTCAAAGTGATGGTAAACTTGAGTGAAGCCGGAGATAATGGGCTCCAGACTGCGAGCGTGTTCCTTGATGAGCTTCATGGTGTCGACCAGGCGCCGCGCCGCATCGCCCTGCGACCCTTTGGATCCTCCGGAGAAGAACTCTGCGTTCTCATCGCAGACGCTGTGCAGCGCCGAAAACACTGCTTTGGTGTCCATCACTAGGAACAGGGACAGAGAGAAAAAGTCAAAGGGTGAAAACTAAAATACTTTTTTTTTTAACGTAGGTTTCGGGAAAATTTGTAAATTGCGATTATTTTTGAATGGTATAACAATTGCCACATGACTCGCGAAGTTGGAGGGAATTATCATTTTTGAAACATTATCAATGAAAAATATATTAAAATGATCATGCTGTGTGTTTTCTAAGATCTGTACCAAACAAAGATTTTATAATAAGTCTGTAAAATATCATTCCTAAAAATATACAAAATTCAGGAATTAATATATTTTCACATATTTTACCATCATTGTGTTTACTGTGATTTTGATATTGCACTAATATCCAGTCCCTTTTGCAATTTTGATCAAACTTTGATTAGTTGCGCAGCATGAATGTAACGATGGGTGCATATTAGGGCTGAACGATTAATCGATTTGAAATCGAAATCGCGATTTTAAATGATGCGATTATCAAATCGCATAGCCTGCGATTTTTTTTACAAATTTTTTTTTTGTTCTTCTTGTGTGTCAGTCATCCACACCAATCAGAAGTGCTGTGCTCCACATGTACCAGCCATTGTTAACCAATCAGAAGTGGCCCATGATAGAAGGTGATAGACAGATTGATCCAATCACCTGCCAAGTATTTTTGAAAGTGCCTGCCCTTTCCAAAGGACTTCCAATGGAGATTTCCTCGATGTTTGGTGAAACAAACCATCTGAGTCAGGTCAGTAACGCTCCGTCACATGTTTTACATCTATTACAGGGTGAATCTGAAACTGAAGCTTGACTTTAAAGCAACCCAACGGAAGTTTCATGTAAGTTTAGTTCTTTCACTCGTAGCTCGGGCTGCGGGGGTGCTAATGACGGGTGTACGTTGATACGACCTTCCTAGCCGGAGTTATGGCCGCATTTTACAATAAACTTCCGTTGGGTCGCTTAAAAACAAATATTGCAATACAAATCGCAATCGCAATATTTGTCAGAAAAATCGCAATTACATTTTTTCCCAAAATCGTGCAGCCCTAGTGCATATGCATAGTAATCATTTCAAGGATTATTAATGTGTTTCTTTAAGTATTCTGGTGGGAAAGTGTTCACTTAGCAGATTACTGACACAGGGGCTTGTATCCCATAACAATCTCTGATCTCACCATCAAATATTCCACCTTGCTGACCCCTATGCATTTGTTAAATTAAAAGATCTTTTTGCCTGAAGTTGTTAAACTCGACTGTCAGCTGGTCTTGCAAGCATACAAAGTAGCACCCTGATGCTTATTCTGCACCACACCCCCACTCTCCATTATCATGTAGACACTGTAAAAAAAGGTAGGATATCATTGGATATATCCTAATGTACTCTTACTTCTATTAACTAATCCCCAGTAGCCTGGCGTACAAAAGCTCATTGATTGAAACGTGTTAAGCAAGCCTTGAAATTAAACGATGTAATGCTGGGCTAAGCAGCCAAAATCCACCAAGATCTGTGCAGACATGCATGAAGCAGGAGGAGAGGCCCTCCGCTGACGTCATGCTGATGAGAACAAACACAGATTAAAAACACAATCACACTTGCATAAGAGTCCCAAAGGGAGGTGTGTACAGCTGGAAACACACAGCGGAGTGTGTTCATCAAGTGTGCCAATACCCCTGCCCTAATGCAGCATAACAAGGATCTGGTTCTGCGTCCCTGATGGACTGAGATCTGCTGTCGAGTCACCGGAGACCTCTGTTTCCACAACACATGAGCCAGAGAACAAGCTGGTATTTACTGTATAGGGTGACGGCACGCTGAGAGACGGGGGGAAGAGGAGCTGCTGGACACACGGAGATTAAAACTCAAAGAGACAGAGACAGCAGTGCTTTCTTAATAGATGAGAAAGTGGGAATTTTAGGGGAGAAGCGAAAAAGGGGAAAGAGAATATTCGTTTTTTTAAGAATGGGTGTTACCTAATTATCTAGCAAGACTGACGCACATGTATCGAGAGATCATAGAAAATAACGATTAGTTCAGTTCAATTATTAAAATGAATGTGTAACTCTAGTAAACATCCCAAATGACAGCAGGTGTCCTTGATAATAGCAAACACCTCTCTTCAAACTTCTGCTATTAAAACTTTAACTTAGGCAAGTTTAATAAAGCATTACAAAGAAATATAAATTCAAAACAGCACAATGATTTTTACAGATCAAAAAAGCAGCATCGTGGTGTTGGGGAAATATTTTCCTAGGTCCATAACTTTGACCCAGTTTATCAGTTCAAACTGTCCTGACCGGGCACACGCACCTGTAACCTTGGCTGCTGTGCTCTCAGTGCTCTGTCTCCCTGTTGGCGTCAGCTGATGGAGGTGTTATGATTCTATCTTGTCATGCACAATGTTGATTATTCTCTCTGAACTAGTTAAATACATGGGTCTGGGTCTGGGGAAGAGTTCTTCAGAATTGACGTGGCAACCCTCCCGTGCAGTCAGAACCTCTTGCTGCTGTGACTTGTGATGTGAATCCTCCGGCCGATACTCCTAAATAAACCATCAGTGTTTGACATCAAAGCTCCAACTCTCCTCGTGTCTCTCTGAGTCCTGACTCTCCATTGTCGCAGAAGTTTCCCTTACACTTGGGATGTGGAGAGGAAATAGTACAAAGATTCTACGAAAGTGATTTCGAGGGTCAAAGAAATAATGGGAGCCCTTATCGCGCAATTATTCTGCTATTCCATTCAGAAAGAGTAATGGGATTATGGGAGAGGCCATTTCAGTTCGTTCAGAGGAATCACAACTCCCTGACATCTGGAGAGAAACATTCATCAGCCGGACGACTTCCTGCTCACACGAGCATTGCATGAGAAATCACCGTGACTGACTTTTCTGTGCTTCTCACTCCACGCTAGACGCCCTTTTTTGGCACGTTTCTCATTGGTTACATATCAAATGTAAGCAAGGGTTAAGTGAATCATATCACAAAGATGTATTCAAAACAAATTTGAAGTTGGAAAACTTGAACACTGTTCGCTTTTGCATTTAGCACTCAGCTACTGGCTTGGATTATATTTATACATTTACAAAACCTGAGTGAGGAGCGCTGCCTGTTTCTTCCCCTCAGCAGGAAAACATGCCTCATCATCCGGACACACCCGACTTTAACTCCACAAGTCACAGAGCTGGGCCTCACATTCCAGAAATGAATGAAAACACAGAAACAAGCAGTTTTTTCGCATATTCAAATATCTGTATTCACGTACCCAGTTTCCATTTATATCACAGGCCAAATAGTTATAATTACCTGCAACCAGGAAACCCCCCGTGTGTATTTGTGTGTGTAATGTAGCCATCTAGAGCACGCTTAATGTACCATTGAATGTAGGAGACATTTATTGGCCCTGGGGTATTGAAACAAACTGAAACAAATCGGCAGAACCAAATGAGCAGACTGCACAGAGCAGCACTTTAGCAGGGATACATTTTTCATTACAACATCAAGTTCTATGTATTCTGGCAACGCTTAATAAAGCAGCGCAAGGCCTAATTTCACATCGATTCGATCATGCGAAGAAAACACGTACAGTAAGCTCATCCCATGACTTTGAGGAAAAGTCATCACGGAAATAGAATTGACAGTGTGCTAGTTATAAACTTGGACATATATAGTTAAGACGTTTAATAGCCATTATTACTAATTATCCATAGTGAACGCATTACTGCTTCAAAGCCATCCCTTCATTTTAAAAGCTAGAAATATAGCGCCCCAAACTAACTCTAAACATCACAAGACAAGATTTGATTTTTGATGTGTAGTTACATTGTCTTTCTTTGAATCAATAGCCGCGTTCACACCGAGTACTTTGCTGTACTTAGTTCCCGGCACTTAATACCCCAGGGCACTAAGTACAGATCGCGTTCACACCGGAAATAAGTTCGTGGGGGACGTCACTTCTTCTTCTTCTTCTGCTTTGGGTTTACTGGCAGGCCGCAAACAACTTCACGCCATATACTGCCGCCCAAAATCCCCGGCCGGAAGTCCCCGGAGTTGGGGACTGGCTTCAGTAGAAGCTGCTGGGACTCCCAGCTGCTTCTACTGAAGCCTTCCGAGTAAACGGCCAGAATGCCGACACCTCCTCATCTCCACCGCTCCCATGTTTTATTTTGTGTTGTCATAAGTTAGTCTCTCTGCGTTTCTGCGCGGGGCTAATGCTAATGCTAATAATGCAATGCGAGGATAATAAAATGGCGGCTCTACAAAACATTTCAGAGTTTTACGGGATGTGGTTTGCAATCGCCCAGCCAATCAGAACTGGGGTACTTTTTTTCCACAGGAAAGTACCTGCTCTCAGCAGGCGCTAAAAATGGGGTGAAAAGTTCCCGGCACTTGGTTATTTTTTTGGTGTGAACGCGACATCAGGGGTACTAACGGAACTAAACGCGAAAAGTACGGGTGAAAAGTACTCTGTGTGAACGCGGCTATTGGGGGCTCAGATCATTTTTATTTTGTGTTTATCCAAAGGACATTTACTGGAATCCAGAGCTAATTAGCAAATGTCCTTATCCCAGTAAAAAAAGGTCAAAGCTTTCTTGTTGTATTTTATATAACTGTCTTCATATGTCTCCACATTATAGAGTGGCGAAGTCACGCCCATCTACTTCCGCCCCATGGGACCTTATTTCTGAAAAAGTTTGTATTGAAGTCAATGGAGAGAGAAAGATTATCTTTCGATCCCGTTTGAATTGTGCCACGAATTACACATATGATGTTTGTCAATCTTAAATAATAATTTCCATGTAAAAAAAGTCACCGTTTGTCGTAAAACTGTTGAAATATAAGACTATGAAAAATACGCATCTAGAAAGACTACAAATCCCAGAATCCCGGTCCCGCATGCTGGCTCTTACGAACCGACTAACTCCCCTTGTGTGTATGCACAGCTCTCAACATGCCCAGACTTGGAGAGATTTTCACCTCTTTTAATACTTTTCACCTCATTCTGAAAGAAAGAAGTGAAATGTGCCAACGTGACGGCCGTCTTGGTGTGTGGTGCGAGACGGGAGATGTAGTTCATTGAGCGGTTTCACACAAAGAAAAGTGTTATTTTTGTAAAATTATCTTTTAAATTGACAAACATCATATGTGTAATTCGTGTTCCAAACAAAACAGAGATGTACAGCAATTTGGGGTAAGGTATCTTGCCATAGTACATTTCAACAAGTTGACTGCAGGGGGTGGGATTGAACCCCTGACCCTCTGATTGTTAGATAATAGATAGAGGCCTGAATAACTATATTTGTAACTACATTTATGGGTGGATGTTATCTTTACTAGAGTTTCAAAGATTACAGATGTGTTAAGAAAGGGATAGGGAGGAACAAAATACGAGTACATTTGAGTCTCACGGATATTACGCAATCTTTAACAACACATATGAATCATGGAGGATCGATGAAGGACGCCTATAGTACTTTTCATGCGTCACTTTCAAAGTAATTCAGCAGCTAACGACAATCACACACTTATACAGTCCTGGGCTTGTTGCTCAATATCAAGATTTCTCTAAGACTCAGCGGATTACGCGCTGGCGCTGAATGTTCTCAACCCCACAACACAGGAAACAGCTACCATACGTGCAAAGAAATCTACTAATTTCATCAGAATAAAACACCAAGAGGAACAAAGAACTTCTATAAATACACATCGAGCCGACTGCATGAACAGCATCAGCCTTATGTGGCTTAAAGGGACACAATGAGTGCCTTTGGTCAAGCGGCAGCCACCCAAACACTTTGCTGCAGGACCCGCTATGGCAGTCCATGGGCGAGCAGCCAACATTCAAATTGCATTCCTAATTAGAGCAGGGGGTACGACTCTAGGATGGGAAAGCTAATAGGCTTTATGTTGACAGAGTGAGCAAGGAGTGAACTTTATGAACCCCTGGATCAGCATAAGCTCCTCTGAAAGTTGCTTAATGATAATGAAGCCACATTACGATGACCAACTGCAGGGAGTATATCAAATGATAAGAGTTATAAGAACCACTACAATTTAATAGAGAGCTTCCTCAGAGAGAGTTCAACATGCCTTAGACCAGTGAAGACTTTGACGTAAGATTATATTAAAACAATAAAGCTGCCACTACAAAAGACATATCTCA
The DNA here is from genome assembly GCA_943591055.1 of Gobionotothen gibberifrons. Classification (NCBI taxonomy): domain Eukaryota; kingdom Metazoa; phylum Chordata; class Actinopteri; order Perciformes; family Nototheniidae; genus Gobionotothen; species Gobionotothen gibberifrons. The sequence continues at coordinate 92,278 of CALSBZ010043967.1, forward strand.
CCTGCTGTCCGTATGGTCTTTTGCGCATCAGCAATTGTTCCAACTACCTACATATAACTGTCAGTATGGAGTGTTTCAGCATCATCCTTCCTGTGGTACTGACACAAGTGGTCACTGTAATCCCTCTGCAGCCATTAAACTGCTCCTTGTCCCTCCACATTAAAGATGGATGAGAGCAGGCATTAATAAGTCATGCACTACAACCAACACCAGCGACACATAAAGATATATAACGAGTCCTGCAGGGCCCGCATGCAGTGCCAAACAGTACCCACAGGCTGATGCTGGCATTTCAATGATGGCATGGAGAGCAACTGCAGTAAAAGCTGGAAGAGACAAAAGTTAAAGTGTTTACCAGCTTTGAGTTCAAGGCTCTGTCCTTCGGTGTCTCCTCTCTTCCATGAAAGCAATGACAGCATGGAAAGAAGGAACGAGAGGAAGGTAGTTGTCTGATTGTTCTTCCTCTGTCCGCCTGTCACTGCCTCATCTTTACGATCAGATGTGGCTCTTCTCTGAGTCCTGTCAGCCTCTGTTTGTCAGACTGTCATAACCAACTCTACTCAGAGGCAATGAGTTGTCATTTTCTTTCCTGTGTGCTTGTCCCCTCACATGGTTCTTTTAAAAGCCACAGACAGCCCCTTCCCAGATAACTATGTCCTTGTGACAGTGGGCTTTCTTCCTATTGGATGTTCAGCTTGCAACGCCCTGTGACCTTTAACCTAATTGGCAGATCATGTACAGAGACAGTGGCAGGAACACAAGCTAAGATTATAAAATGATGAAACATTTTTTAAATTGTGGCTTTTTCCTTGTATTGCTGTGCTTCATTCCAAACAAATAGCAGTACAACTAAATAGTAACAATACATCGATTTAATACAAATAATTAGGGATGCACGATATTGGTTTTTTGAAACCGATACCGATAACTTCCTGCTTCTCAAGACCGATACCGATACCCGATAATAATATTATATATATATATTAAATGTACCTGTAGTTTTTGCACACCTGGTGGTAAAAAAAAGACTAGTAGTGAGCAAATGACATGAGCATTACTACTATGAACAAAACAAAGCCAAGAACAGTTTTGACTCTTCAAAGTGACCATATTTATTTTCCCAAATAAATATAATTGAGTCAATCAGTCAATGTTTGTAGTCTTTGTCCAGCCACTGCGCCGTCAGACCTAGCATGCTAACGGGGCTAACATCACTGGTCCATATGTCCGTGGTGAAACTTATGTCCCGTATATCGTTATCGATCAGAGTATGAAGGAGTGTGCATTGCATTTGTTAATACAAATAGCAAGCGAACTATCTAACTCTGAAAC
>CALSBZ010043967.1:93619-104692 GCA_943591055.1 Gobionotothen gibberifrons
CCGGATTCTACCCCTATTGGAAAACCAAGAAAAAAGGGAACCAAGCGGCAGAGACCCGTACCATGAAGTGGACACACACACTACACTTGAGCTACTTCTAAATGTCAGTATGATTTACTGTGTTGCTCTCGTCTAAGCCGTTTTTAACTCATGGCCCTCTTGTGTTTCTCTTTATCAAGCCTGAGCAGACACATTCAAGACATGTGGGAAACGTTAGGTTGGGGTCCATGTAAGTGAAAGGATATGAAAACCCAGTGGCTGTAGGGTTGGAAAACACTGTCACAGCACAATGAGCTCATTTATCATTGCAACTAGAAAGAGTCCAAATGGGTTGCAAGTTTACACCGGTCATTGTTAAAGTTTAAACGCAAACATTTCACCATATCAATTTCTTCTAAAAGTAAAGGAAACCTGGTCAGTGTTTTTTCTAACTTGCACAGGTATATGATATTGAAATATTTGGTCTATAGGAAGCAGGCTTTAAAAATAGAACGCTTTGAGCGGTCCACGAGCAAGAGGAAGTGCCAACAGCAGGGGCTCTGTGGTGTCGTGTTTAGGAAGCCATTGACCCTTCTCCTAGACAGAGCACCTTCAAACACACAGCGCCAAAGTGAACAACAGGAAACGAGCAACAATGAGCTTCCACTCCCCCTTCCAAACGGGACGCATAGGGCTTCCCTTCAGTACTCCAACACAATGTATTAAAAGTTAAAGAAAGTGATCTTTGAGTCTGATAAAAGAAGTAAGGTTAGGTCAACTCTTTTAATCACATTATTGAGGCTAAACGTACCATTCAAAAATAGGCAGGTATAATAATGTGTTATTGTGTTAAAAGGCACTTCCAAAGCTAGGGAAGCCTTTTTGAAGTGGTGGTGGTTTGTGAATGGCTGGATTGTTTTAGTTACGGTAAGACAGTGGCTTAGTTAACAGGAGAGCAGGGCAACAGAGGCAGTTTGTTTAGTCATAACAGCAGATCCACAGTGCCTTCGGGCAAGCAGCATCCTGTAAATCAGCCAATCTTTTTCTGTTCGTAACCATGTGTTTCCATTATGTCACACGACCTGAACTGACCCAATCAGAACGCAAAATCGATTCATTACGCAGTACTTGCTTATAACACACTCAGGGAGGTGAATGTATACACTCAGTGGTGTAAAGTAACTAAGTGCATTAACCCAAATACTCTACTTAAGCATAAGTGTGAGGTACATCCCATTTCCTGCAACTTCGTACATTCACACCACTGCAATTCAGAGGTAACTAGTGTACTTTTACTACACTACCCTTATTTAATACCATAAATTACTTTGCAGATATGGATTAATGATATAAAACAAAATCAACGCTTAAATAATACTTTAGTTAGACTAAATTCACAAACTACCCAGCAGTAAATAAAATAATAAAAAAGAGTTCCACCCTTACAAGCTATGGTAAACATCATCAATAATTATAATCAAAACATATAATCTGTATCATTCAGAAATGGGCCAAAATGATGCCAATACTTTTAGTTGAGTAAGATTTTGAATGTAGGAATTATATTTGTACCAGAGTACTTCTACTCTCTGGTACTTCACTTGTGCAAGATCTGAGTACTTCTCCAACCCCTGCACACACTGCACCCCTCACCTCTGTTTATGACTGGTACCTGATCAGGTGGTCAGTGTCACATAACGTGAACATGTGACTATAACACAGCATGGAGCCACACATATTTGTAGTCTACTAGTACAACAGCAATGACGTTCCAGTTATTTCTAAGGTACACGTAACGTTGCTATGACCGGAGGATGCTTGTCACTATGGGGACGCCAGAGAAGGAGGTCAACCGGTGACTTCTTTTAGCAAAGCTTCTGTAAACAAACAGCCAGAATTAATTAGATCTCATTAGTGTCTGCTCGGTTTAAGCTCGTAAAACAATCACAGGACCTAAGCAGCTGACAGACCCAGCGGCTTAAATCCTAGCTGTTCAATTCGGCTATCGGAGGCCAGCTAAATGCTAACAGAAACTAGCGGGGGGGGGTGAAAGTTTAGGAGGGTCAAAAAGGGGAACAGAGGTAAATGAAGCGTCCAGTGTTACAATAAAACTCACCCACTGGACCTTTAAGTTTGGACGAGCGTCTTCCATTCACACTTTTCTCCAATCTGCTACTCCCACCACTCGTCTTGCTCGACGCCATCTTCGCCTACTCTGTTTACGCACCGCCTCTCTCATCTCTCCTACATACCTGCCTGCGAGAGCCTAGGTCCCGCCCCCAAAAATAGAGCCAATAGGAGGCTGCGTCAGTATGCAGTAGCCAATCACGACACTCAAAAATCAACTAGTGCCCGCCCCTTTTACTTTGCAAAGTAAAAGTAATCCATTCATGTGGAGAGCAGATTAGAAACAGATGAAGTATGTATGTATTATGAAGACAATTCAAAGAATAATTTGTACATCAAGAGTATTTAGTTTTATCACAACTTTATTTTTTAAGCACTTAAAGAAATGCAAGAAGCAAATACATTGTCACATATCATAAAGCCATTCAATAAAATGCAAGAAATGTTATATTGTTTTTAAATGAACGTTAAGAAGCTTGTAACAAAACTATCTCAGCACCAGCTCCGCTATTTTAAAGCTTTCATTCGTATCATAAAATATTTCTCAAAAGAGGAAGTTCCCTGGTTTTCATGTTAACAAAGTCTGAACACTTTTTGTCCATGTTGAGTGTTATTACTTCCCACTGCAGGGTTTAATATACATACAAAAGGCAGATTCCAGAGACATATACCCTTATTTACTCAGTTTTCTTGAACTTCATTGGAATACAATGTTTGATAAATGAAGGGGTGGAAGACACATTTATATTGCTATTAGTAGCACTGTAAATCATTTATAGAAAATAGATATCTTTACAATCATGTTGAACATCTGACTTTCATATTTCTATAATCCTGGCCAACATTGACTGAGTGGTGCCATTGGCGAGACTGTTAAATCAACTGCTGCTGTTTAAAGTTCAAAGATCTGTTCAATCTCAAATAAACAAGCTGCTTGATATCAGATGCTAAAACTGTAACTGCACGCTCTGTACAAAACTCCAAATGCGTGTGGTAAAGAATGAAGATGATATTAAGATATCACAGAGTTGTACGTCAGCACTTAAAATAGACTCAACACTCTCCCTTTCTTTATCTTTCCAATTTCCTTCAGGGTTTTTCCAGCTGGAACTCCTCCTCCTCCTCCTCTTCCCCCTTTATGTTGCCCACATCCTGGTACTGGCCATGTGTCTGGGGACGTTCAATCTGATCATATGTGGACCAGCATTCGTCCAGATTTAGCCCCTGGCGTATGGGAAAACGGATATTAAGTATACGCAAACATAAATGCATCACATTCATGGCAAATTGATTGGGAAAAGAGTACATGTACACTCGTGTCTTTGTTGCTGCTTTCAGCCATGTGACATAGCACATGTATTTCTCACAAGCGACTCAACGGTGATCTGATTCACTTACCTGATATATGTTTTCCTCTTCCCTCGTAATTTTATTCTTCTCCAGTTCATTTAGCCTCTTTGACTGTGAGGGGAAACCAGAAGTTGGTCAATGTGTGAAATTGTGCAACGTCCACTGGAGTGAAAAAACTATTAATCCATTTAAGAAACGTATAGGTGTGTAGGAACAGTTTAACAGATTACATTCATTTCCGGTGTGTTGAACTGTATGACAAACCATTATTGAGACATCTTGGAAATGTATCATTGCTTCAACGTAAACGCTGTGTGAGTCATGGGTAGTTGAGAGATAAGTGTATGGATATATGCAGTCGGCTATATAAAAGTAACCTACTGACCTATTTAATGTCATGCACAATATCACTTTTCTTTTCTAGTTGACATATTTGACTGAATGAATCTTACTCTAAATGTTATTCTATAATAGGAATTCGTGTTAGAATTACTTTTTTATTTGTAACTTTTTGTAGCAATCTTTGACACAAGAGTGAGAATCCTTTTAAAGTTATCTTATCCTACCTTGGAGAGAAGGGAGATAGAGGGCAAAACCACACACAGTAGCAGTAAGACTCCCTCGGCTATCAGGATCTTGTTTTTGGTGCTCTCACTCAGATTGATTGACTTCTCCATCGGCTCTGGGTCAACACACAGGGTTCAAAGGTGAAACAAACAAGTACTTACATGTCTTTATAGCAAGTGGGAGTGCACATTTGAAAGCAAGAGTGTTTGAAATAATCAGATTATCACTTAACACTAAATTGGAGATGTATTAGGAGCTGGGTTGCTATAACTGTACTTAAAGAAAACAGTCTCATAATAAAATAAATGCATAAAGAATTGTTGGTTTGTTATGTGAGAGTATTTTGTATTAATAAATGTGCATATTTCAAGGAAGAATATAGTGGTTAACTTGTGTGTGTTTAATGAGATGTTGAGGGCGTTCAGTGTGACAAATGCCTCATAAGCACATTAGCTTGAAAGACAACTTGATCTGATCTGTGTGCTATATAAAGTAAGTCTGTAACGAGACCCTCCTAAAAAGATTAACCAAGCTGCGATATGCAAGGATTCCTCCACTCACACTGCTTTTGGATACACTCACGTTAACAGGATTTACAGTTTATGAGGTTGTTAGCAGTGCTTAGAACTTGCTCTACCCACACACATGAACTCACTGTAGATCTGCAGGTAGGTGCCGTGTGACAGGACGTTCACATTGTTGCCGCGGAGCTCACAGCGGTACAGCCCAGAGTCACTCAGACTGAGGGGATCCAAGGTCAGGGTGCCGCAGGATTTGAAACGGCCCGGTATGTCTTCTGTAGTCCCTGTCACTCGTGCTGATGGATGCACAAGGTGTATGGTTTTGTTGGTGGTTTGCTTGATCCATGTGACGTTCACTGACTTCTCCCCGGTGGTGTAGCAGCACTCCAGTTCAGCTTTGTGAGAGACTTGCTCCCTCAAATAGGGCTTGTCCGGATCTAAAGTCACCTTACTCTGAGCAGTACCCACTGTTGAAGAAGCAAATAGTATTGTGTTGTTTGATGCATTTGTGGGTTTGGTTTAAACCCAACATCTGTTTAATTATTCCATTATGATTGCATATATCAAAAACATATTACATGGTTTTTAAACTTGACTATGACAAATCTAAAAATGAGCAGTAAATGTACAATGTATTTAAGCTAACAGAGCAAACATGCAACAGCCATCTGCTTTGACAGGAGATGTGGTTCAGTGAAGCATGGCTCACACAAGCTAAATGTAAAAAAAAGTTTATATATAGTTTTATATAATTATATAGCTTTATAGTTTACAGGAATGTCTATTTTCCACAAGACCCAAAGGATCATTGCATTTGTATAATTATAAATAAAATAAACACTGGTAACAACTTTAAAAAGAGTATTTTAATTAATATTGTATTTAATATAACTGTATTCAACTTACCTACAAAGCTGCAGAGGAGAAAGAGTGTTATTATCCCCATCGTATTAAGTAATGTGTGATCCAAAGATAACAAAATGTACTGAAATACTTTAGAGAGAGTTCTTTAAACACTGATCCCAGTCTCCGCTGCTATTGTCTGCACAGCTTGTGTCTTGTTTTTCTCTCAGTCAGGATTTATGCTTGAATGAATTTGGACTATCCCAAATTTGCATAAAAGTTATCTCTGCCTGCTTTCAAAATAGATTGTATGTTTCTTCATGAAGAACCAAGATTTCCCTTAACCCTCCTATTGTCTTCGTTCCCCCCTGACTTTGGTGTTCGCGGTAACATTTGACCGGTCCTGTTTGAACTGCTATTACATTAACACAAAAACCATTAATCATCACCAAATGTCATTTAACACCCTTTCAAACTGTAAATATTGTATCAGACTACTGGTATACATGGCAAACTGCAGTAAATATACAAAGAATAGACACTGAACATGTATTGCATGTGCCAGGTGTGATCCATGTGGGGGGATGGGCACATAAGAGAAAAACGAAAAAGAAATATGCTAATGCTATAAACAGGCACAACACTGTTACTCTGTTTTTACTGACATGTAACATTTTATTTCACCTTGCTCTATGTTTTTTAACGCACATTCCGAAAAAGGGGACTTTGCCCAGAAAACGGGGACGTTTTGGTCCCCCATCCGACTGTGTTTACAGCTAAGCACACATGCTAACATTAATTAAGACTGTACAAGCTCACTTGGGGTTGAGGCTTTTTTACACGTTGCTTGACTGCCTGCCCACATATCTGATCTAAACATAGTAACGTGTGTTGGGGAAAATAATTATTTAAAGTTATTTAATAATTGTGACATTTATTTAACTTTTCGATGGATGAATGACGCTCAAAGTGAGCAATGCCCCCTTTTGCCCCCCTCGTAATTCCTTTTCTTTATGGCGGTCATTTTTGACCGGGAACACCATGGGTGTTACAAAGTTGACTAAATCATCCAAAATTCAATGAAAGTGGTGATCAGCAATTTAATATGTTCAAATGTCTACTGTGAAGGATATCATAAACTAAAGCCTTAAAGGTGGGGTAGGTCATTTTGGAGAAACCAGCTCGAGTGCGCTAGAATTTGAAAATACACGACCGGAAAAAATCTGCCACTTCCTTACAGAGCCCCTCCTCCAACACACACGATTTGTGTACAGATGGAAGGCTGACAGGCAGGTAGGCCATCCAGTTATTTTAGCCGGGCCGGCTAAAATGATTGGTCGTGCTTTTTACAGTAGGCTACTACGGCTACAGATGACATTTTTTAATGGATTTTTTGTCAAAGCACTTAAGATATTCATTGGTATCGGGATGTTAAGAGCATTCCATGGAATATAACAAAAAGTGTATCTCGAGCCGGTTTCTCAAACTTACCTACCCCACCTTTAATGCAATCGAATGTAAAACAAAAAAGTTATGATTGATGAAAGTATAGTAAATCGGTCAGATTTGACCCGAAAACAACAGGAGGGTTAATATACACACACTGTATATTATTAAAGATACATATGGTTTATGAAATCAGCATATAGGCTCCTCATGTGTTTATAAAGAGTAAAACCAAACTAATTTCGAACCACATACAAATAGCTAAGTTATTTTAATTGGCTAATAACTATATAAAATGACAAAACAGTAATTTATTTCCCCAATTTATTAAAAAAGTGAAGAATTTAAAAACAGAACGTACCACAAATGTCTTTAAGAATACATCATTAAAGAGCCTCTTACACAATAAAAAAAAAATCAAAACCCAAATACACAGTATAGTTCTTGCATATTCATTGTTTATAGATAGACATGATGGCAGACGCCTGTATGACAAGGAGCAGGGTCTTCACTGAGCGCAGACCCCACTGTGGGATGGAGGCGGACACAAACAGAGTCATGGGATTATCACTATTCAATCATTAATGCTCGTTCTGACATCGTCTCTCGCGGGAAAGACGGTGCAAACAGAGCAACAGGGATTGTGTTCAAAGACAACGTGATCATCGGGACAAGGCACCACCCTATAAATACATTTGTCTATACATCTAGGTATTTGTATATAGAATGCATGAGGGAAAGCATCCGAGAGAGCGAGAAGTGCCTGTAGCAGTCGTTCACTGCAGTTTGATAGTAAAACATCTGATAGAGATGATCTGTAAATACAGTATCGCATTGGTGAGCTTTAACAGCAGAGCGGGTTCACACTTTAACGTGCACCCCTAGAAAAATATATCATGGTTACAAACATTTGCATATATTTTTTTAATCCATTCATGCATAGACAAGTTACAGACAAGTCCTGTCTCTCTCACCGTTATGGCCAAATGCATAGTCATTTATTACAAAAAGCTTGTTTGAAAAACAGTAACAAAACCTCCCCGACCCGTTTAAGTAAATCAAGTGAAAGACAACAACATATGTTAAAACTGTGCGGTAGGAAAAAGGTGATCATGCTATCACAAGTGAGGGTGTGTATGTAGCTAATAAGCTTATTAAACAATAAGAAGGGGGCTATTTTATGCTTTCTCTAAAATGTTCCTTCAAGCTAACACCTATTTACATTTGACAAGAAGACAAGGGGAGAGATGGCAGTAACACAAATGTGTATATTCAGCATCTTGTGACGTTAAAGTGAGTAATGGCCCCTCCAGTTTGCATTGTGGTTTAGCGGGGTCAAAGGGTTTGTTGTTGTGGCAACATATCAGGAAGTGATCATGAACACAGAGCTGGTGAGAGTGTGTTTTCCTTCCTCCAAACCTTCCTTTGTGTCCTCATCTGGCTTCACTGTCTTCAATGCATTGTCCTGTTCCTCTGCTGCTGGTCCCAAGTGTTCAATAACCAGGTGAGAATAATGTATTTTATGTTTTGTTGCTGACCAAAGTCATAGAAGTGTATAATAAAAGCCACAGAACGGTCATAAGGCTAGCACAGTCGAACATTATTCACCTTAGTATCTACTTTAAATAATAGAGAAGGTATTTTAACTGACAACCAATGCTTTATTCTTCTATATGTTTTTGGAAATTCTTTGCTTAACTTGAGCGATCACTCCTTGGCATTAAGTGACTTACTGATGAAGCATGTCATGAAGAGAATTACAGCTGGTATGAGGATCTAACGTTGCTTTGTTTGACGTCTTTGGTCCTGTGTGCACGGCCCACAGTTAAGCCACTACTCAGAAAATATATCATCATAATAATAATTACAATCAACTGCGGAATAAAATACAAAGACAGAGCTCGGGTTCAATAGAAATATTGCTACCAGGAAAGATAGACTCTTTTGCTAATAACATGTGAACCTAACGTCGTATAATACAATTTATAACCCCGTGTCAGGTCTGTGTGTTGGGTCAGGAGCTGCACGTCTATCTGGGGGGAATCTACAGAAGTGAAGCTGCCACCAAATGACTTCTGTAGCACTTCAGTGTTGGTGTGTGTGTGTGTGTGTGTGTGTGTACATCTTCTCATGACCGACCGTCAAGCTGGATTGAAACAAACCAACGCAACCTCCGAACTCAGTTCTACATCTCTCTTCATCACTCTTATACATTCTAGGTTTTCCTTCTCCGTTTTGAATCATCTCTCCATCTTTTTTATTATTTCGGCGCAGTGCTGTAACACAACTCGCTGACCCAACAGACCCCCAGAGGAATAAATAAAAGCGGTAAATAGAAACAAGTCTCCATTATCAACAGCATGATTACCTATAGCGCCACTATTTATAAATGTTTCTATGTGACCTAATGGCAGTAAGAACCCCCCCAAACAAGCACATCCTTAATTAAAAAAAAACGTTGTAACACACATACACACACACACACACGTCCCTGCATGCAATATGTTCAATAATAAGGGCTGCCTACATGAAGCCCAATCTGTACTGAATAGAGTAAATACAATGCGCAAAAACAGTGTGGCCTTGACTTGGTTTGATTATAAAAAAAGTGCATCTCTGTGGTGCTTTGGCATAGACTAGAAATAACACTATATATCAGCAGTAGTATTTCAATACATCTTCAAACGCTACATCGGCCCCTCAAGGCCTCCACCTGGTCATAGATAACCAGGCGGGCAATCATAGGAATATCCTTTGCTGCACATCAGCAATAAAGTCAATTATTTTCTAGCGTTGCATGTCTCTGGTGTGCGTATGTGTGTTACAGCAGATCGCAATCACTACAGTTTGTTAGGCAGCATCTCTCATAGCACAATATTGCTTCTTTTTTTTTTTTGTTGGCACCTCTCTGCAAAAAACAACCTCAAAGTAGGATGTCCCGTTTGTCTTTTCTTTGTTTACCTCTCTACCAAGCATGCATGCAAACAGACACACATACACATGCACACTCCCTCCCATGTTTTCATCAGTGAGCCCCCTGCACTGTGCACAAAAGCCCCATGATGCAGCAGGGTCCAGGCAATGGACCTACGAAGGGTTTAGGAATTGCCAGGGAAGCCTCTGAAAGTCACTCTGCACTCCAAACCAGCACCAGTAAAAATCTAAAGAGAAGAAAAGACCAAGAACGTTTCAATGTGAGATTCAACATGTGAAGTTAATGAGACTGATGATAAACAAGGGGCATAATTAACATCAGGGGAACTCCTTTCCTAAGTTTTATAACCCTATTTTGGCTCTTTTACAGTTTCAGTTTGATTTAGTTATTAGATTCGCTAATCGGTCATCCTGAGTTTGTACAGCTGTATGATTTAGGCTACACAAAAGCAACCCTATCTTATTTATTGAGGTGGTTTGGTTCATATGTTTTCTGACACTCAGGGCTAACAAGAGTCCCATCTTCTGTGTCTTTTGGTTAAAAAAAACATTTAAAATTAATCTAATCAATAGTTTTACTCACAGCTGAAAAATTTAGTAATCCAGATAATAATATAATCCAGAAATGTACGTGATATTTCAAATATTATAATGTTGGTTCGTCATATTTGAACAACCTATTTCCAAGAAGCGTATGAAACATAAATCAACACATCTTTAGGAAAAATATATTTAAATGTGTACTTTTGAATAATTATTTTGGGGAGGAACTCAGTTTTATGGACATAAATCAACTGATCATTCTTTTTGACTAAGAACTTCTCCAGTCGAGGACAGCCCTATTTTTTTTAATCTTATTAAATTGTTATGCATATTAATTATCCTATTTGCAGAAAATAGCACATACGCACATCCTGTGTCTGAAAGTATTCTCATATCTTTGATGAGCAAAAATGATTCTTAATCTGACAATTTACATACATGGATGTGTTGAGATTGTTAAATGGAAATAATTCTGAAACTAAGCTCAGTGTTCCCACCTAGTGGCCAGCAGGTGGCGTGATGGTGTCTCACTGGAAGTTCCCCCCCCCCAGTGAGAACTTGGAAAGGGCCTCCTGCAGCCGGTGGTGCTCCTCTTCAACAGTCTGCAACACACAAAATCAATATCACCTTAGGAACTGAGGACAGAGTCTCTCTCTCTCTCACACACATGCTCACACACACATGCTCACACACACACACATGCTCACACACACATGCTCACACATGTTCACACACACACACACACACACACACACACACACAC
>CALSBZ010043967.1:114692-126949 GCA_943591055.1 Gobionotothen gibberifrons
GCTCTATTTGCTCTTTTTTAGCCCTGTTTTTGCAAGGGCTGAATCTGAGAGAAGTCTTCTTCGCTGCTTTTGTGGCAGACTACAGCGCCACCTACAGGCCTGGCATATGTACTACAGTGTCTCCAGCGCTTTCGAACGGCAATGGCCGTGGCTGTCTCCTCCTGATTGGTGGAGAGTTGCCCATATAGGCGGAGCTCCTCGTTTCTGACGTCAGAGAATTTTCAAATCTGGATCAGTCTGTATCAGATCCGTTGCAACCCCGTTTTTAGAGATTTGGGTATGGAGGAAAAGAGAGAGGGTTGTGTTTTCTGATACTTGGTGAGTTCCCTGACACACCGGGGACACATATTCATGTATAAAAGACGTATTACAAAAGTGCATTTTGTATGATAGGTCCCCTTTAAATCAGAATCAGAATACCTTGATTAGTCCCAGAGGGGAAATGTGCGTAGTTACAGCAGGAAAAAGAGCCACAGACAGCTTAATGTTACATATGTTAAATATGTGACATGCATTAAAAAAAAGTACTACGTTATGATATAATGAAAAAGTTACAACATTTAAAAAAAATACACATCCTGTAACAGTTCTTAGGATTTAGCAGCCAGGTATATATTACACAAAAGGGAGTTTAAACCAGTCCGAAGTGTACGCTGTACTAAAGAGGAAAGTCTTCAGCCTACTCTTGAATGTGTGGACACTGCCGCCCTAATCAACACTGGAGGCTGGTTCCATTATTATTGTCATCATCTCTCCTCTCCTCACCATTAATGACCTCCTGCCGCTTGGTCTCCTTCTTGCTGAGGCTGGACAGAGCTTCAGGAGGGGCCAGCTCCCTCCAGTTGGGCGGGTCCTGCTCGAACTCCAGGAGGCGGGGCTCCAGCTCCTCCAGCTGGGGGGAGGGGCTGGTGGGGGAGTGGCCGGGCCCCTCAGGGGGGAGAACTGGGCCATCGAAACTAACGAAGGAAAAGGAGAACGATTAATTTCACTGCTACAACACAATTCAAGTGATTGAACACACACTCTGGTGTCACTAGTGGAGGTTGCTAACCCTAAACAATAGCCGGTTGCATTTCTAAAAAGGCACACCAGGTATGTGTTACGCTAGATAATATATGGAAGTGACATTACTCGCCAAAATATCTGTCAGATAAACTATGCACCATTGTTTTCTGTAGCTCAGTTTAGCTTACATCAACAGCTGCTAGTAGTTGCGTGTTAGGATCAATATTACAAAAAGTTATTTCACTATTATAATGACAACTTATGAGGATTTAGGCTAAATAAAATGGGAGATTTTAATTACTACTTGTGCTCAGAGTAAAAAATATGATAATGGAAAAGTGCAAATACCTGTAGGTTACCTGTTGCCCAGCTATGGTCTTATCATTGTATTTATTCATAGACTTTCAATCACACCAGTTTAAATTGAAGTGTTTCTGTTTCCGGCTTCTCCTCCCCTTGTACACTTCCGGGCATTATTTGCACACCTCCATGATGAAAAAGGTTGATCAAGAATAGCACAAAGATATATTGAAATCTCTGACTTCGCTAGACCCCTGTTTTCTTACTCTGTCTGTTGTACTGTTTCATGATGTTCCCCTCTGACAAATGGCCGTGTAGCTGATCTACAGTCAATGATCAGGCAGTTAACTAACCCTTAATAAAAGGCTAAGACACTTCATGCTTACTTAATGATCAACACTGAGCTCACTCAATAATCGTTCCCCTAAAGAGCGACATCACTGACCTTTCACTGTTTAACTGTTACTCACTATCTGTCGGTGCATTCACAGGTCAGCAGTGAATAATGAGTCAAGCCGTCACATTGATTCCTGAACGTTTTGTCGGCAGGAGGCGATGGGCATTTGCCCTTTCAAAATCATTCAGTGTAGATATATTATATAATATGTATATATATATAATATCCTCATAAAGGGATCTACCTATTAGTTCTGAATGAGTTTGTCCCATAGACTGTATATATAAAGGTTAGTCGACTCTTTATTACCAATGATTCTGTTTCACTTGTTTCTGATTATTTTAAGAGCATACACATGTATTTATATTTTATAACAATACCCAGTATCTTATTGCTGTATTTATTTTATATTCAGTTTTTTCTTTTATCTTATCCCAGGGTTCATACACTTTTTCACCAATGATTTTCAATGACCTTTACCAAATTTTCCATGACCTTACTCTTTCTCAGCGGTACCACTGAAAAAGGTTTATTTTAACATGGAACAGGAAAATAAGGTCTGCATATGAAACATGTTGTGCCTATCTAAAACAAATCAAATAGTAGGCTTACTAGCTTCTACACGCTAAAGCAACTACAATCTCTCACCAGAAAAATACCTCGTCAGTTAAATGCCATTTTACGTTTCATTACTATACGATACAGTATTTCTTATCGTTATAGTATTACTATTTTGGCGATTAGATCAAATATAAATTATATTTGATGCAACTTTAGTTACATTTCCATGACTTTTCCAAAACTTTGGGGAAAATATTGTTTTCCATAACTTTGCCAGGGCCTGGAATTTGTATTTTGAATTTCCATGACTTTTCCATGTTTTCAATGACCGTAAGAACCCTGTTATCCCATATTACATGTTTATTAGGGTGGTCCTTAAAAATGAAAGTGGGAAAGTCTAAGCTCCAACCCCCAGAATTTATTCTATTAGTCAAGAAAACTCTCCTGGTGAATTTGTTCCTTAATCTGACAACATTTACCCCTCCCTCATCGACCTTGAAGTTTAGCCCCAGGTCGATGAGGGAGGGGTACATGTTGTCAGATTGAGGAACAAATTCACCAGGAGAGTTTCCTTGACTAATAGACTGAATTCTGAGGGTTGGAGCTTAGACTTTCCCACTTTAATTTTAAGGACCACTCTACTGAGGCTAAACTTCAAGGTTGATGAGGGAGGGGTAAATGTTGTCGGAATTTGAATACAATTCACCAGGAGAGTTTTCTTGACTATCAAAACGATTATCGGTAATTGGAGCTTAAAATAAATTAATTTGAAAAAGTACATGGCACGAAGGACCACCCTAATGTTTATACCGTTTATGCGCCAGGAACTGAATATATTGGCACATTTTATGTATCTTTTATTATAAATGTTACCCTCTAATTGTGTATGTTCATAGATCTAATTGCACATTGATACTTGTTATGTTTATGTAATACATTCTATTTTACTTGCCTTTTTTTACTTATCGATCAACTGTCATGAAAAAACTATTTCCCCCTGAAATGATTAAAATGTCTGATTCTAGTTAACTTATTTCTACGTTTCCCTTGCACCAGTGGGTGACTTGCAACCTTCTCTTGCACTATTTTATTTTATTTTATTTGGTTTTGTGTCTTAAGTTTATTGTGTGTCCCATAGTTGGAGGAGCCTGGGAATTCAGATTGAAATTGCTAAAACGACCCTAAAGCTATTTGACAAAAAAGCCTTTCAATTCTGAATATTACAACGGCTTCTGTCATTCTGTTGTTGACAGTCTGTCCCTGCTGTGCACCTCTCAATCAGAGAGGCATTAAGAGGGGGGGGTTTGTCCATCTTACGGATGGAGGTGGTGGGGGATGAGCATGACAGGTGTAGGCGGCTGCAGGTCCACATCGCTACGGGAACGGGACTGTTTGGCCCGGGAAGAGCCCCGACGACGAGAGGGGTGCCGGTCCACGCGGGCACTCTCACTACGAGCCACTTTCCTACTGTAGGGAGGGAGAGGGGGGGGGTGGGGGGAGGCATTAAGGGAGAGGGGAGGAGGAATTGGGATAGGAGAAGAAGTCGGTGAGGAATTTAAGAGAGGACAAATGGATAGGAAGAAAAATGGAGAAGAGGCCACAGGAAGGACAAGAATACGGAAAGACAAAGAAAATGCCATAGAATGGAAGAAGGAGGTATCAAAAGTGAAAAAAATAGTTATTCATGAGGGTGAAGAGGAGGAAACATTATTTTAGGTACAGCCAAAGAAGATTTACACAAAAAAGAGATGTTGATAATGGAGAAAGAAAAAAATCATATCAATAAAAGAGAGAAAAGAGAGAAGATGAGTGACAAATGAATATGCATGAAATATGACATGCATATAGTGGATAGAGTATGCTTCATATACTGTAGGCATAGGGCTGCATTACCAACACGTTCTACATGAGTAACACTGAACTAAGTACAAGAGTATGTTAGGAAGGAAGCCATGCCTTGCTTTGACATAATAACTGTACTAGGCGTTCCTTTTACTGGTCACTTATATGAACATTTCTCCAACTCCACACATCCACTACAAATAATCCAACTGATCTCAACAATCAAGCTTACTCCGATTCCTCCACACGTCGATACTTGCCACTTAGTGTGTTTATGTTGTGTATCAGGAGTGCATGCATGTATGTGTGTGTTGTTTTCAGTCTGTAAGTGTGTTCTGTATAAGGCCTGAAGCATGTCCATGTGACTCAGTCAAGGCGCTGACACCCACCTTGTCTTGCGTCTGTAAAAACACGGGACACCACATCGTTACACAGCCGCCTCTCACAACCTCTTATCACAGCAGCAACCATAAACATGCATTATGCACACCCCCAACATCATGTACTAAAACTGGTTGTAACCTCTGTCAAGAGTAGCATGCCGAATGAGACGCCGAAGCCCCCCCCCTGGCAAAAACATGTAACCGCACACACTGTGGAGACAAGCAGGACAAAGGACGGGCCCTGGCCACGACAGACGGAGACACCTTGGAAAGCACACGGGCGAGCGATACAAACAAGTTAGTGTCCATGTTGGACTTTTAACTGAATGGCAGCAAGGTGTGAAGATTAGCTACCTTGTCTTGAATCTTGCTGTCGACTTAGACGTCAATCTTAACTTGTTTATTTTTGCAAAGCTTTAGACAAAATACAGTTTGATATCTTAAAATGGCAGACCTTTCACTGGATAGAAAGCTGCAACAAAGCTTCTGTAGTCAAGGCGATATAATCCGTTATAAAGTCGGGGAAGAAATCACCAGACGAACCTGAAGTCAGATCTGCACAAACAATGCCTTGATATGCAACAATGAAGCTCTGTTGTAAACACGAGGAGATGCACAACAGGACGCACACAGAAACAGGACAGAGGTGTTAAGGAAGAGAGCAGACGTGCCATGATGGAGGAGAAAAGAGGGGAGAGGGCATGAGGGAGAGGGAAGGCAGAGGAAGGGAACATGGGGGTCCGAGACCACCTGGCGAGGGTCCTTCTCACACCTGCAGGCTCTGTTAGCTAGCGGGCAACAGGCAGCACGACAAAAAGCACACGGCAGGGACGGACAGACTGCTGCGGGAGTTTTACCACGCTCCCTCAGCACGAGCACACGGGTCACCCCCCCCCCCCCCCCCCCCTTCGGTATTATATCTCTTGACACCTTCCATACAGTCTCATTATCTGATCTTTTAACCTGTTGTTTCTTATGTTATGAGACCCTGAGTTATAACCCCCCCTCCCTGGATGCTACTGATGTCATCACCATCTCCACCCTCCTCACCTTTCTTTCTCCACATTATCCTCTGTGGAAGTGTCCATGGGGGAGAGGGGCTCCCCGACTATCAGCCCTCCCCCGAGCCCGACAGGGGACACGTCCCCCCCTTCCGACTGGCATGGAGGCTCTAAGCGATTGCTTGAGAGACCTGGGAGGTTAGAAAAGGAGGCGAGAAAACACAAGAGTGAGACATTTTATAAAAGTTTGTTCTTTCGTCTATTAAGTGAAAATCTCTATGTCTTCAATATCGGTTTAGTTTATTTTTGTTTGTCTTTCACTTGTAAAAAGTTTGTATCTAATTAAAGCAAATGTGACCCGCTCTATTGAAATCAGTCGGAAGTCGCAACGGCTCATTTCAAAATAAACGTGGATTTGCGTAAAAAACTAGTTTGGGTGTTTTGTTAGATTTTATATAAACAAAGTGTTGGCTTTCAGAATATGAAACTTTTATTTCCAAAATCACACGATAAATACATGTTTGAAGCTTGTAAAGGGAAGATGACAGCTCTCACTCGCAATCTGCTGTTCCTCAGCGCCGCTCCCCCTCCCTCCGGCTGAACTAATGAATGTAAGGCGTATAGTAATCATAGATAACACGGCAAGGTCCGTGAGAGTTTGTTTTCATCTGATTTCAAATAAACAAAGTCTTGGCTTTCAGAATATTAAACTTGTTTCGGCACATTCAGATGATAAATACAACTTTGAAGCTTCAACGGCATAATTACAAGCGGAGAACGGAGTAACTTGGCGTCACAGCAGGCATAACAACAGCCGGTGTTTCTCGTGAGTGTTTTCCCCGGGAAACAAACACAATACACACAAATGCAAAAATACACAAACACACACACACGAGCTTCCCCCAGACCAGTAATCCAAACGAAAATATCTTCCCTCCGTACTACTTTGATCATTTATTAGCCGCTAATAATCAATCGGATCGATGGATTCCAGAGAGGAGGAAAGCTAGGAATCTCCTCTTTCCAAAAGTGTATCCAACTCAAAATGTGTCTTCGGGTCAATGCGACTGACTTCGATAGAGCAGGTAACAAATGTAATGTATAATTTAAGATAGTGGCTTTTCGTCATAACCCTGAGAGACTGTCAATGTATTTTTCAGAACAATAATGAAAGGCATTTGTAAATATGAAGTAGGATAACGTTCTTATTTGGTTTTATTATATATTTATTGTCTTTGTATTCAAAACAATTCTCTAGCACGCTGATATATGTCTATTTCTGTGAGGATTAATCGCTTTCATTTCATTCTTTTGGTCACATAAAGTGTAATTGTCTTGGGTTTTAAAACTTTTTTTTTTATTTCTAATTTTTCTTTTTTTTTACATTTCAATTTTTTTACATGACAAACAAATTCCTATTTTCATACCTCAAAGATGATACCATGCCTTCCTGACATACTCTTTATGTGCAGGAACATATAATATTCGTTACAACAGTTGAGTGTGCCATCGGGCAAATCATAGACTTTTTTTTTAATGTTCATTTTTATGATAAACGGTAAGCGACTAATAAACTAAAAACATTTTAAGAAAGCCGGTCTAACCGAATACTCAAAATGAAATGATGCATGCTAACAATTCAAGCTAAAATAATGAACATGGTAATTATTATTATACCGCAACATGTGAGCATTATCGTGAGAATGTTAGCATAGGATTTTTACGCTGCTTTGGACAGTCTTGTGAATTTCTCAAAGATATATATATATTTGTTTTTGTATTCGGGATTGTGGGAAACGGTATTTGGATCTCTGTGTCTGTACAAACAAACTGAACGATTGACATAAAGTTGACTTTGACTTTATAGGATGAGCCATTATACAGCCTTATTATTGACTTTAGTCTTGCTCCTCAAATGATCAGCCAATTATAATAAAATGGCTGTCTGAAATCAACACATACAACACAGTCTAGTCAAAGCAGGCTTACCGTCCCCATGTGAAAACTCAGGGCTGTGGATGATGCTGACGTTGTTGCCTGACCCATCATTGACCTCCAGCCCAGGCAGGGAGGAGGGGCTTCCAGTGGAAACAGACTTCCTGCTGGGGGCTGAAGGCATTGCCGAGTCAGTCACGGACCCTCTGCCGGGACCCAGACCCTTACGCTCCGGATTCACCTTCTCCTTTTCCGCTGAAGAGAGGAGGAGGAGGAGGGCGACAAGTTTAACAGAGTTGTAACAAAAGAGGAACGATGAACCAAAAGCACGTCAGTGAGTGAGAAAGGGTTTTTGTGAGACAGACAGACAAACAGGATGAGTATGGTGCAATCAGGCCTCTGTGGTAAATGAGAGGGTTAGTTCAGAGAAACACCCACAACCCTGGAGACGAGATATACGTGCGCCATGCGGGAGGTTTTTCTGGCGATTACAAAAACAACAAGACAGCTAATTCGTCAAACAACCACCCTGAAACACAGACTCATCTACACAGTACCCCACCCAGGACTCCCAGGTTTAATGTGGGACATGCAGACATACTGATGGGTTGATTAGTAGGGATGTGACCATCCTACAGATACAAACTCTGGACGTTTAGTACCTTCAGCTTCCGTTTTAGGTTTGACTTCAGCTGTAACAGGAAAGAAGGTCAGGACAATGTTCTCAAATCCAATATCCAAATTCAAAGATAATACATATATTTATTTCAAAGGCCATACTTTTAAATGTCACTCACATATAGTCAGAATTTGAAATATTACACACAAAAAATGTAACAGTATCAGTGGCGAGCCGTGACTTTTATACCCAGGCCCTCTGACTCCCGCCCCTTCCCTCGAAGAAAATTACGTCACAGCGTATATACTTCAGCGGAATATCAAAGCAACGGCCCGGGGTGCAAAATGCATCAATGAAAGCGACCCTCTACCACACAAACCAACACCTGTAAACTAAATAACCCAATTTGTGTTGTTTGAAATTGAAAAGGATATTGCATTGTGTTTGTTACTTTCGTTGCAGTTGTACGTCTTAAGTGTAATTTGGCATGCTTTTATTTTGAAGGCGAGTTTACGCTGTTGACAGGAAGTTGTTGTTGCTATGGAAACAAGAAAAGCTTCACGTCATAAAGTCCGCGATAATAAAACCCACCCATTTAGAGGGAAGATATGATTGGTCAATTGTACTGTCATTTGACATTACTCTCTCGTTCAGTTACTACAGCGGGCCCTCTGTGAATTTACAGCAGGACCACCAATCAGCTCCTGTCTTCACAGTAACGCAGCGTCCACACAGCGGCGTGCGTTGAAGCTTGCCAGCGGGCGTGTCTGAAACTTGACCAACAACCAATCACATGAATCTCCCGCCTCTGACACACAAGCACGCGGTTTGATTGGCTAGAGCTTGTACTGGCATATGTTTTGATTGGCTGACGCTTCCGCCGAAGCTTCAAAAGTTGAACATTGCTCAACTTTTGCAGCGAGCAACGCGTAGCTCCCACAATGCAGTTCGGCGAAGCGTGACGTCACCCCATTCAAAGTGAACGGGCAGAAGCGTTGAAGTTTCAACGCACGCCGCCGTGTGGACGGGCCGTTACTCGCAGAGACGAGCTTCTTTCATTTAACCCTTCACATTCAAACAGAAACTCAATAGGCAGATTCGAAGGATTTATTTCTTTGGTAATGTTATTTTAAATACAATTAAATCAAGTTATTTTGGTAAAACTAATGAAGAATCTAACTAAAACAATATTTAAAAAATATATATTAAAAAAATATTGTTTTGTAGAATATCTAGAGCCCAGAGGGCCCTGACAGCTCGCCACTGAACAGTATAATATAGCTCATTGTGTGATGTCTGTTCAATAAGACACCAAAAGCAGATACTTACTGTTGCCTGCGATCCAGCTGGGGATGCCCGGAAACACTCCTCTGGGTTTAGCCTTTGAGGATTCATCCCTCTTGTTCTGGAAAGACAATAAGTTAAATGTGAGGGCTCCAGAACCCCAAGCGGGTCGTATGAGGACAGGGGAGTGCATGTATTGTCTGATTAATCTGGTTTCACTGACACAAAGGAGATGTTATTATTCCACAGAGCTGATTTTATTTTTACCTTTACCAGTTTACTCCTGAAGAAACCTCCTCTGGACTTCTTGCTGTCCACTGCTCTGGTTTTCACCCCGAGGTGCTTCATGTAGTAGGCCACCGCTGAGAAGATGGATTGGCTAGGGAGGAGATAGAGAAAGGTATTCATTGTTAGACCCAATACATTGTTTGTTACTAAATTATAACTTTGTATGCAAGATGTTTTATTTGATTATAATTACAAATATTGTATTCATTGTTATGCAATTCTCATAGATGGGTACATTCCTTTAAACATGGAGAAATAGTAATAGTGTTATTTTACTGTATGTATGTAAATATATAGTTAAATGGATAAAGTTTTAAAAATAAACAATAACAGAAATAACACACAATAATAATAATAATATTAAATAAATACATACATAAAATATATGCCATTATGAGAATATAGAAATTAGAAAAAAAGCAAAACAACTTAAAATTAAATAAGTGGTATAATACATCTTTGAATTATAAGAAAATAAAGAAAATACAAAAAACGTATTAATTATTTTCAACTACTATATTTCACACTAAAGCTCAAACGTATATTTGCATAGTTTCTGGTGTCACTGATGCAACAAATGGAAAGTGCAGTTTGTTAGGAAGAAAATGAGATCCTCGAATGGGGGAGAGGGATGAGGCAAACTGAAGAGCGCCAGACAGGGAGGAGCGGGAGTTAAAAAGAGTGGGGAGGAGAGAGAAAAGTTGTCGCATAAAGACAAAAGGAGGAGTTGAGAGAAATGTGAGGAGTTGGGAGGGAAAAGGACTGAGGGGGGAGCGTCTGGGGATCTGCGCTCAACAAAAGCACAGAGTGTCAGCTTTACAGAGCAGGATGGATACCCTGGGTGTTTCTCAATGTCGAGGAAGGCTGCTCCAGAGCCACTATTTCAAGGATGCTACGTCATCGAGTGCCGCCGAAGGACTGTTTCAATGTCCAGGATGCTTGGAATTCTACCGAGCCTGGCGTACTTCGTTGCGGGAAATTTCGAGGCTGCACATGGTTAGACTCCGGTCTTAAAATCCCCACAATGCTTTGCGCACGGACCAATTTCCAAATCTTTGGAGGAAATCGCGCTCCATTTAAGGCGGGGCCTCGCATATGACGCACACCTGCAAACTTGTTACGGCCCGTCCACACGGCGGCGTGCGTTGAAACTTCAACGCTTCTGCCCATTCACTTTGAATGGTGCATTGTGGGAGCGTTGCTATGCTTTGCTCGCTTCAAAAGTTGAGCAATGTTCAACTTTTGAAGCTTCTGCGGAAGCGTCAGCCAATCAAATCATATGCCAGTACAAGCTCTAGCCAATCAAACCGCGTGCTTGTGTGTCCGGGGCGGGAGATTCATGTGATTGGTTGTTGTTCGAGTTTCAGACAAGCTCACCGGCAAGCTTCAACGCACGCAGCCGTGTGGACGCTGCGTTAGCCTGTTTCACAATTCTTCGTTTTCCGAGGCTAGGAAGGATTCTTGCCTCGCTTCTGAAGCAAGTGACTCGGAGGGACATGTCCTACCAAGCAAGCCTCCTCAACATCGAGAAACACCCACTGACAGCAGCATAAAGAACTTGTATCACTAAGGACTAGAAGTGTTCAAAGAAAAGCATAAAAAACTAAGAAGTGCATGATATGGTTTAATAATATTACTGTTCGTGTGACGCATTTATCAAGAAGTAGAAGAATGCATTGTGTTCTTTTTACCAGATAAAGCTTAACGCAGTCACAACGTACACATATATGTAAACAAAGGTCATTTTCTCAATAACAAAAAATCTATTGGAATATGTTATAATTAGTTTGTGGTGCCACAGTATGCATTCTTGTGGTTTGACCACGCCCAGGCAGAAATCAAAGCAGAAAACTCTTGCACATATTTCAAACTTAATAAACAAACTTACCACTTTTCTTCGTCCATGACAATTGTAGGTCTGAAATAAAAGAGACATGCGTGATGTTACTTTTATGAAAGTGACAAAAGGAGAAACAGGAGTCCCTCATGTTGCAGCATCCCGCTCACCTATTCTTTCTAAGTAGCATGTTTCCTTTCTCTCGCTCGACTGATTGTTAAGTGTGTTTTCGGCCGATGGAATCTGAAGCGCCTAAGCTTTTCCTGACCCAACTCAAAACGGATTGTTGTTGTATTGTATTCAGAGCACAAGCTATTGAACATATTCTAAAATGTGCAAAAAAAGAAAGGGAAAAAATGAACAAAAAAAGGATCTGCAGGAGCTGCACCTCTTTCTGTGTAAAGACAAATCCACTAGCACTCTTTAAAATCTGCAAACTATTGTCTGAAGTTGATCTGCTCTGGTTTGTCTCTCTGGGAATCTGTCTGCAAAGGAAATCCGACGTCAGGAATGATCCAGCACAGCGGAAATGTCTATTTAACCGTGTTTTAGTCTGATGCAACACACAGGCAACACAGTGGAAATCGGATACTCATGTTTTGATAAAAGGATGGGAGGGGTTTCCCCGGGATTCCCCAACATAATCCAATCACATCACGCCTCAGACAGACCAATGAGAAACATCCGGGGCGAGGCCGCTGTGTTGTGGTCGGATGAGGGGGGGGGGTCAGCGGGTGTGAAAGAGGGCAATAGAGAGATGATTGTCAGGAGGAATGAATGGAGGGAAAGTGAATGAACCGTCTGT
>CALSBZ010043967.1:150169-161015 GCA_943591055.1 Gobionotothen gibberifrons
CACACACACACACACACACACACACACACACACACACACACCTTCCCTCCACCTCACCTCCTGAGCCCCTTCAGGAGGAATCAGTAGATGTCAGTGCTTTCCTGCAGAGAGAAGAAGAGCAGCTCAGTGCGCTCTGTCTCTCATTATCTGCTGCCTGTGCGTCAATCTAACTGCAGCCAGAGGAGAATACCTGTGTCCCCTTTGAAGTGCGAGCCTGACTACAGTAAATTATTAGCTTGCCTGCAACACAGCTCCAGGCCCTCAGGACACCCTCTGGCTGTTCCACACCGGGTGCCATTACCTGTCATTTCAGTTGTTAGGTATCTCTCATAGAGGCTAACAACGACGCCTCGCTCAAGCCTTATCCCAGCTTATCTCCCTACCCTCTGAGAGGCAGTGGATGTGGGTGAGTTTACGTTGGCTTATAACAATAGAGCGAGAGTGAGAGAGACAGGGAGGGAGAGAGCGGCACAGAGACTCTGATTAAATAGCCAACATTCCTTTAAAAGGAAGAGAAGTTAGCCTTTGGGCTCCAGACAAGCCTGCACTTGTAAAACGTGGGGAGAGAGAGGGAGAAAGAGACGACAAGTGCAGGGCTCCACTAGTCTAGCAGAGCGTAACAGGAAGTGGCAGGGCCCTGCTTCACATGGGGCCTCTGGGGTGCAACGTCTGGCTGGGAACGCGCCACAGTCTCCGAAAAACCGCCTGCTGCAACACCCTTAACACACACGCAGCAACGTCTAATCATTCGAAAGTCAACTCGTTATCAAAATCCACTGGAAGTATGAGATGTAATGCTTGATAACAATGTAAAGTGAATGTCTCAGAGGCACAGATCAGTCAAACTGGCCTGGCAACCTGGTAAAAGGGTTTTTTATGAGGAGTGATTAATGAAATCGTGACGGGTTACTGGCAGGCTCAGCCCACACTGTTCCTGCCTCATATCTTTAGTTAATGACTGCAGTGAGATAATGGTGCCGCTCTACACAGTAATTGCAGTTTCCTCTGGGCGCAGGAAACTTTTGCCTTTTAAGCACTGGCAATGTCCTCTGTTCCACACGGCAAAATCATCATGGGTAATCAATTCTATGCAGACACTAATTACTGAACTCTGTCTGGACTCTGTATATAGGCTGATCAGATGAGTGGTATAGGAAAAGAGGAGGGGGGGGGCAGAAAAAAAGGGAGGGACTCTTGTCCTACATGGCCTCCTTTCAGGTTGTGCAAATCACAATGTTGACAAATAAATAAGAGGATATGGCACTGGTTATACAAATAAGCCTCTGTAATCACAGCGGTGCGTTTCACAAATGGGAAAAGTAGAAGAAATAACTTAACAAGAAAATAACTTGCATTATCGTATTATTTAGCTGTATTTTTCTTATGAAAAACAGTACTTCTATGATAAATGTCAGCAGGATACTCTTGCAAAGAAGATAAAATGTCACAAGGCCACTAGCTATAAACTCAAATGACACACTAGAATCCCCTTTGGGAATATTAAAGTGATTTGTAGTTTGATATAATAAGACCAAAACTAGTCAAGTAGTAAAAGCAGAAAACACACAACTCTGCTACCTGAAGTTATACCAACACAACTGCGTCCATGTACACAAGTGATTTTTGTTCCAATGCTGCATTAATTTCACCACTGTGATGAAATAAAAGCGGTTTCAAACCGTGTTTTTACCCGCAGAGCAGATATGTGCACAGCCAGCCGAGCACAACATTCCTCCCGTCTGCAGCCCGTCTGTGAGCGGAGGAATAAACCCGTTTCTCTCGGTTAAAACAAACACCACTTTAAAATTCACCAAACACAGCCTTTAAAAAAAGTCCACACTCTTCCTAATGTTCGTCGGTTTTAGTGTTATAATTAATATACTCACTGGTGAATGCAGAGAAAGAGACAGTCGACGCGTCTAATAGGTTTCCTGTTCGAAAGTTGCCGTGTGTCAGTGGGAAAAAAACATTGTACGCGGAAGTACACATCAAAAAAAAAAAAAAAAAAAAAAAGCTCAGGGTGGTCAACAGACGGCGGAAACGAAGTAACTATTTAACATTTATAATTATTATTGAACACAACGTGTAAGATGACACATAAAAACGGATGTATAGAAAGTATTTGTGCTCTTAAGTCTCGACTGTCAAAGTTTAAAAAAAAAGTAGAACCTAACACCGCTTGTTTCCGCACTGTGTTACACAGTAACTCGTCCCCATTGAATCCCCACTCTATGCAAAACTGAGTATACATATTTTATAAGCGTGATATTTAGGTTTTTACAAGGTTTGTATTTTGTAGAAACGACATGTTAGTCTTTATTAGATATGTGGTTAAGTGTTGTTAATGTTTTTTGCACATTACAACACTTTTTATTTATACTTTGCAACACTTTACAGATTCTTTGATAATTAGCCAATTTCTTACTTAATCTTAGACAAAACCTATTGCATAAAGCAGACTTATCTGTTATCAGCATTATTGATGACTAAAGGATTGCAGCGAACAGAAAAACACGTGTTCTCTCTATATACTATCTTATTTCTCTCCTAAACCTGCATTAAGCATACATGTTTCCTTTTTTTACTGTTGATATATTTTAATATCTAGCCTTCATTTACCTAAAACAAAATGCAACACACCACTGTGAATCCATGGATACATTACAGACAATAAAGGACATGTGTGTCGTTAAATTAGAGACATTATTTAACCTACAAAGTAAACCAAACTTCACTATCTGCTCACAAGTTACCTTTCTTTTATTCTAGCCTCACTGCGCCACCTTGTGGAGAAACAGTCACATAGCCCTAACCCGTTCACATCTGTATATTCACTTAATTAAAGCTGCATGCATTGTTCTACCAAGTACTCAGTTATTGCACATAAGTCAAAGTAGCATTACTATTATGTATACTGTGCTACAAGTAAGACATCATGCATTTAAAATCTTATTCAAGTACAAAAGTGTCACCATTTAAATGTACTCAAAGTACTCATTTCAGAATTGTAAAATAATATTATTAAATTATAAATAGTGATGCATTAATGTGTTCACTCAATTAATGTTGCAGATAGTACACGTGGAACTGATTTTAATAATTATATACACTGCTGGGTAGCTTAGCCTATAATAATATATCATGATGTATTGGTTGATTTATATTGTGTATTAATAACATCTGAATCTGCAAAGTACCTAGCGATTAAAGCCATCTATGTAGTGCAGTAAAAAGTCAAATATTTGAAAAATGAAGATGCATAAAACGGACCTACAAATTGTAATTAAGTAGGCCTACAGAACTTGAGTAAATGTACTAATATACATATCAATACTGACTACATGTCTATTTAGTAAATCAATGTGTTTAATAACACATGTCACATGATCGGTTTTCCTGGAATTTTAGATTTGTTTGTCTCGAAATAAATTGTATTACTGGTTTACGTCTATTTTCTTGGATAGTGCATTACAGGTTGACACAGTACTGTATAATTAATTATGTGATTTCCCTCTACTTGGGTGTGTAGTAAGGACTCGAACCTTTGATGATTTTGTGGCGAAGGGTTAACAGAAGACAGGAATGGCCGCTGGGCTGAGAATGAGCTGCAGTATAATGAGGACCCTGTCACTTCCTGTTAGACTCATCCTCGTAGATTGTATCATGGTCATAACCTTATTTTATTCACACATGAATAAAGTGGCTTCCATTCTGTGATTTAAGATTGTAGATATGAGATATTGTAGATATGTGAGGTCATAAGGTTATATCATTAACTGGGAGGTTGTACACACATTTCTCGAATGTGCCCTTTAAGTTGAAACTGCAAATGTAAGAGTTAATGTCGGATATCGTTCATCATGTCATTAATCCTCACACCTCCAGAGTTTTTATAGGAAAGGTTTGTTCATCACGTTATGACCTACCAAACATGTGTAGAAGCTGTTTCACAACTTAGACATTCAATAGTCATTTCCAGATTAGTGGTGAAAGGTCACGAAAAATGAAATATATATTACTAGTTGTCGTGTTTATCAGGACGTATTGAACCCCAATTTCAATGTTATTTGTGACTCAGTCAAATCAATGAATTACTTAATGGCGATGACAGGTGTCTTTGTAATGTAGACACAAGATGGTGGAGACTGTATTTCTATTTTTATTATTGTGTAAAATATAGTGAGTGTGTATTTTTCACCAATTAGTTGTTTGAGTGAAAGTAAAACAGTAAAAACAAATGACTTTAATATACAACATATGTTTAAAAAAAACCTTATCGACATTAAAATCATATTTCTTTACCGTGATTCTCTAATTATTTCAAGGTTTTATTAAGTACTTTGTTTTTGTCATCAAACGAAGTACGATTTAGAAAACTCAAATCTGGTCACGTTGTGAATTTGAATTATTTATACTATACTTTATTAACTACAGGAGTTACTAAGTGATTGCATAGAAACATGAAGTTTCATTCCACATAGGGTTGTTACAAAATCACAGCTCAGTACAGGAATATCAAAGTCAAAATAATTTATGATTGAGATATCTTAGGATAATAAGATTTTGAATTGAACAGAGTCTTTGTATGTTATATTTTAAATAATAATGATCAGTCAAATGTACCTTACATGCATTTGATCTCTTCTGCAAATGAATTACAAGCAGAATACAAGTGTGGGAGGTGAAGGGACAGTCTGTTACCTAAACACGTGTAAAGAGAAATGATTCAAGAGACCTTGGATTATTGTCTTCATTAGTATTAATCTGTATCAATATATAAAGAAAATGTATCACGGCTATCGCCATTACCGGTATATCGCAACACCCCTTATTCTAAATATTTAAATACACTGTGGTGTCAAAAGGACGATAATGTTCACTGGCATAAATACAATTGGTGTGAAAAGCTGCAATGTAATTCACACCTTGATGATAGCAATTGAGATTAGAGCCACATCACTGGTCGACGTCACACAATGAAAACATGTCAACAAACTCACAGTAACAACATCTCACTATTCAGAATAATGTTTATTGCTTTTGAAGATATTAATCTTTTTCTTCTTTTTTGCACTTTCCATTTTTCCTCTTTACAGTAAAACAAAGAGAGGTGACAGGTAAAACCACTGCATTGTCATTTTTGGATGTGTACACACACATACACACACAAAGGAAACAGTATTTACAGCTGTTAGTCAGTGTCCTGGGACTGGAGGCCTTGTTCCTGTAGCAACTCAACAAACATAGAGCTTTACATTGACTTTACAATAGAGCTTTCACAACTAACCGTTTGACAAACCATAGGCTATGCAGGCTCTGAAGCTGTACAATGGTTTAGCGTTCGCTCTGTGTGGAGAAACGGGGCCGGTGGACGCATGTTGGTCATTAGATCTGCAAACATAAACAGTATTTTTTATTTTTCACATGTCCTCGAGCTAAACCAATTGCCCTGCTGCTGGCATTGACAAAAAGCACTGATTGAAAAATAATCAAAACAGATTTTCGGGGGAGGATTTAAAAAAAGAAGACCAATATTATTCACTTTTGACTAATTACAGTACAGTTACACTGGGTGAATGCTAACTATAAAAATAAGTCTACCGGCATGTTTTTGCACCCAAAGGGTTCGAACGCTGGGCAAAAATGACCAAAGGGCACAATTAGTTGGGGTCGAGAAAATGAGAGACCATTCCCAGTGTGACCTCTGTCCTCATCATAGACAAACATCTTCAGAGCGCAGATCTTAATAATTTAAACTTTGATACACCTAAGCTTATAATTTTTCCAACATGTTTAAATACTGAATTAAATCACAACAATACAGCTAAATCTTATCATAGTGAATCATAATTAAATGTAATGTACACCATAATAAAATATATACAGTGAAATATTCATACAAATTTCTAGCTTGGTCCAGCTCCCCCTAAATGCTCTCTTTTTCTTTC
This sequence comes from Gobionotothen gibberifrons, assembly GCA_943591055.1. Taxonomy (NCBI): domain Eukaryota; kingdom Metazoa; phylum Chordata; class Actinopteri; order Perciformes; family Nototheniidae; genus Gobionotothen; species Gobionotothen gibberifrons. Next base: position 156,118 of record CALSBZ010043967.1, read on the forward strand.
CTTTTTTTTTAGAAAAATGTGCAGGAAATACTTGAACCACAGGACAAAATAAATAATCACAGACTATCACAGTTAACACTATAAGAAATATGGATCTTAACATTTAAATTAACCCGCAGGAAACAATATATCGTAAAAAAGTGCAAAATAAATGTAGGGGCATTTTTACTCACAGGGTTACGGGGTAAAAATGATTTTGGAGACATTGATGGAAGTGAACACTAGGTGGCAGTATTTGACCATGTCTCAAAGCGATCATATGTATTCCAAATCTCAAGAATTACAGGATAAATCTGTAGAATTGGATCGATCTGAGCATTATTTGTTGTTCTGTTCTGTTAGGGATGTTGTTTGTTAATGTTTGTCAAGGCAGGTGCTGCTGTGCTGTAATTTACCACCTCACTGCCTCCTATCATAGCTCGCCTGCAAATTGTTGAGTACTGCAAGCAACGCGTAAAGCAAGTCTACAAAGAACAGGGCGGTCATTTGGTGTGAGAGATCAAAACAGAAAGGACTAGAGGGGGGATACAGACAGCTGATACCCTAACAACTGCACGCTCCATACACTCTGTAATGGACTTCAAAACATACACAGCAAACAGTCATTCCAGAAGTGAATAACACAACTGCCTTTTCTTGGAGAAAGGATCTATCCAGAGTGATTGGGGTGGGGGGTGGGGAGGGGGCGGGGGGGGTTGACAATTGAAAGCAGAAGAGTGTCTCTGAGAAAAGAAAGGAGAGAAAAAGAGAGTTTTCAGAGCACAGACTGGCAAGATGGCGGGAGAAGAAGAAGAAGAAGAAGAAGAAGAAGAAGAAGTATTAGCTGTGGATCATTTTGAGAGTCTCTGTCTCCCTGTGTTTTTCATGCGGAGGCAGGGGAGGGGAGAGCGACAGAGGACGGGAGGGGGGACGGGAGACGGGCCGGGGGGAGACGGGCTTCAGGCTCTTCAGAGGATGCGGGGACACTGTGCGGGGGAGAGAGGAGACGGGTGGCAGCACGCTCCCTTTCTTCCCGTCCAGCACTATCTGTGATCGGCTCGCCAGGCTGGGTCCCTTCCTGAAGTCGTGGTCGTTGTCGTTGTCCGAGCTGCAGTCGCTCAGGTCAGTGATCTCCAGGTCTGAGTCTGACTCGGGGTCCTGCTTCAGCCCCGCTCTCCTCTCCGAGGGGCTCTGCAGGCCGGCTCCCAGGCCCAGACTCACCCCCCCTGTGCCCGGAGGATTGGCCTCCGCCCTCTCCCTCTCCCTCTCCCTCTCTCTCTCCCTCTCCGCCAACAACGACGCCCCGATGTCCATGCGACCCAGAGACAGGCTCCCGGGGTACGGAGGGAGGCAGAGTCTGATCGGCTGACCACCCGCCGTGCCGTTCGTCCCCCCGGTTGTCCCCCTCTCACCTGCCTCTGCCGTGGGGAGCAGGGAGGAGAAAGGGTGAGGCAGCTGGGAGAGGCTGCTCTGCAAAGGGTTGGGGTAAAACTGGGAGGGGTAGAGGGAGCCAGGGGGCAGTTTGGGGCAGTTGTTGAGGGAGAAGGCCCCTGGGAGGTAAGGGTTGAAGCCCCAGGGGTAGTCGAAGGGTGGGTTGCGAGCATAGGGGCCCAGCAGGGACGGGGGCTTGGTGTAGCACGGAGCACCTACAGGACAGAGAGGAGAAGCAGTTAGCTCTCTGAAGGGCCAAAGGTTTCTTGACATACAACATCCAAGAATGTTCACTAATTATGCTCATCGGTATTAGCAAGTCTAATCAGGAGCCACAGGGGCCAATTCTGCCACGGCTGCTTTCAACACACACACACACACACAACAAGAAAAGAAACCTGATGGTTCATTTATGCATGCCAGTACTGAGCAGCACACACACAAAGATTCTGAAAAATAGACATTGAATTAAGAGTTTAAACCTTCCCAATGTTGCATTAGTAGTTAGACTGAAGCACTCCTTTGTGGCACCAGTCAATCCTCAAATAAATACTGAGTTCAAACCCAGATCTAACGTACGATTGAGGGTCTTTTAGCATGCTTCTCTTCACTTATCGTGATGTTATATGTTATCTTAATAACTGAGGTTTCTCCCATGTTCCCCTTTAAACTGTGGGTTTTCTCCGGAAGTGTTTCCTTGTACGATGTGAGGGTCTAAGGACAGAGGGTCTAAGGACAGAGGGTCTAAGGACAGAGGGTCTAAGGACAGAGGGTGTCGTTTTTCTCATATTGATATTCTGAACAATCTGTGCTGTTGTATTTGCTGTAAAGTGTCTCTACTGTAGGCTATTTGTATTATATGTACAGCACTTTGGCTCGACCAAAAATCGTTTATAAATGTGCTATATAAATAAAACTTGATTAATTATTAAATTAAATTAATATTTGTCAAATGGAGCTGCTGCGATGCAAGTCAAATGTTATACTTGACAATACATAATTATCTTATCCTTTTTTTGGTATTTCTCTTCGGTTAAACAAGGAGATGGGTTGCCAGTCACCTTTGAAAAAAAATGTAGCCAATAAATAATAAAGAATACATCCAGGATTAAGGAAGCTCGCAAACAGTCGATCTCCTGTCCTCCCCAAGTGTCCTCACCGCATCACTTCATCCTAATTTTACGTAATATAAAAACATTACGTAAAAACCTTAGGATGAAGTAAATGTCACACAACGCCGCGTTTGAATTCCTTGCGAGTGAAACCGAAACATGGGGGTAAATTCGAGGTGATGCTGGAATTCAATTTTAATGCGCAAACAAAAGCACTGCCTCTCCACATACTGTACTTCCTTCCAACTGACAACCAAGTCAAAGCTTGCCTCTCCTGCTGCACCCTCGCTCTCCTCGCTCTCTCTCTGTTTCACTCCGTTATTTACTATGCAGGGCTAATTTGACAGTGGGTGAAGTCTCTGCGTGCTGGGCCAGGAGTAGCTGGCAGACACATGAATATTGAATCAGTCAGGCAGGCCTCACTTGCTTATGAAAACACAGTAATGGGCGCCCACAGGCCACAAACTGAAGCCTGCACCCTCAATTAGGGCCTTCCTGCCTGGGAAGGGATTAGGACAGCAGGGACACATGGGAGGGAGAGGAGGGTGAGGAGGGAAGAAGAAGGGGGGGTGGAAAAGGACCTGAGGACAAAAAGAGTGGGGAGGAAGGAGGGGGTGTGTGTGTGATGTGTGTGTGTGTGTGTGTGTGTGTGTGTGTGTGAGATCTGTTTACACTCTCTGGCGCTGCTACACATTCTGATGCACGTATAAGAAACAAAGGCGTGACGACAATCAGGCCGATTGATGGAACCGATGTTTTCCTCAAACCCGGGCCGAGTGTTTTCTCCAGATTGTTGTTTTGACCGCGGCTGAAATGCATAATTCACCAGCTAACCTGGGCCCCTCTCACCTGCAGCACAGCCTCACCGCGGGGCTGCCATGGGACAGCCATCTCTCTTATTTCCTTTAACAATAAATGTTCATGCCTCCCCATATCCTCATTGCTCTCCTCTTTCCCTCTGCCTTCTCCTCCTCCCTTTGTTTAAGAAGCTGCCGTTTGCTGCCTTATTATACCGCCTCGGCTGTCTTTCTCCTCGTGAGAAATGTTTTTTTGTCTCTGGGATACAGAAAGATTCCTATTTGTTTATTTTTTTGTACACTTTTCACAAAACTTTTATTTGCTCACCTGTACTGAGGAAGGGGAATGAATCCAGCCTCAGCTTGTCTCCTTCGGGCCCCGGTGCTGCGGGGGTCCGATCGAACAGGGACGTCCCCCTGCCCGAGTCTGGCAGGCGAGGAAACAGGGACTGTATGGCCTGAGAAACAAAGGAGAGAGGGGGGAAGAAATTAGTTTCCTACTTCCTTACTTCCTACTTCCTTACTTCCTTAAGCGGTGGTAGAATGCAACAAAGTCCACTCAAGTACTGAACCTAAATAGAAAGGTACTGGTCATTTCACTCATTTCCACGTCGTCATAAGATAAAAGAAAAGGTACAAAAACAACAAAACAAAGCATTGCACATTAGAAGTAGAAATTAAAGAGGAGACATACACAATACTAGAATTGTAACATCTCAAAAGATACCACTACATTTGGTGTGGTACTTTTTAATTGCACTATTTTCCAGTTTTAGTGACTAGCTAATTTGCAGATTTATGTTATAAATAAAACATCTCATTCAACTGATTGTGGATGGATGATGGTGAATTATTAAAGTAAGTAATTCAAAAGAAACCCCACCTATACCAGATGCAACATTAAAGTAATGAATACCTTAATGCGCCAATAAATAAAATGCAATTGTTTAATATGTATGACTCTGGAATTAGCTACACAATTGGTACTTTATGGATAATGATTCCAACTGTTTTTACACTTTAGTATTGCTGCTTGTATTTCTGAGTACTTTTTCCAACACTGCCTTTTAATATAGAAACTTTGCAATACGCAATTTAATAATATCATTATTGGCTTCTTCAATGCTTTTATATATTCACTTTTGAATGTTGCTACTTATTTGTAAGCATGGAAGTGTACTCATTGGATTTACTTGCCTCTTAAATTGACATGTAAGTGTACTATTTTACGTTTGCCATTTATCTGCACTTTACCGTTACTATTTTACACTGGATATGTCAATAATAAAGGATTTCTGATTCTGTTTCCCAAGTAAGTCACACGTTTTGCTTCCAATCTGCCCTCATGGCGCTGTTGTGTTTCCACGGAGTAAAGTCACATGTTGACAGCAGCACCCTCCGCAGAGTGGGACGCAAACAGTGACAGAGGACACGATAAAAAAGGGGGGTGTCAGGGGACAGGGAGGTAGGAGGACGCAGAGGCTCAGAGAGTCAAAGGCAAGGAAGAGTACAGAGTCAAATGTAGAACAGCGATTAAGATGGTGTGCACAAAGGATGAATGAGGAGGAGAGAGAGAGAG
>CALSBZ010043967.1:166015-178203 GCA_943591055.1 Gobionotothen gibberifrons
CTATGCACACATGACAATAAAAGCCTTGAATCTTCTATCTACCTCAGAGCCCTGCTCAGCTTGTCATAGTTCATGTGGGGTTTACACTTCCTGGCCCCCCACAGCCGGGCCACTTCATCGGGGTCCTTGATGACGAACTCTCCGTATTCCCCCTGCCAGGCGATGATCCCATTGTACTCCTCCTTCTGCAGCAGCTCCAGGATGAAGTGCCACAGCTGGATCTGTCGGGACCCGGGGCTCGACTCCGGCTTGTAGGCCCAGTCCGGAAAGGCGATCCCTGGACGGGAGGGAGCAGGAAAGAGGGGAGGATGAGGTTAGGGCCTTGTCATTTGTCCCGCTGTTTGCCGCGGGGGATCGCTGTCTGAATGACTGATGAGTGATGGAGGTGAGGGATGATGTGTTTAATATCACAGCACGTGCCTTGAGCAGTGTTAGTCTGCGCTAATGCCCTCTAGCCTCAACAGATTGGTCAGCGGGACGACGACAGCTCGCCGGGAGAGGTCTGATTGATGCTGCCCGGCCCGAATGTATGCACATCATAGACGGACTTAAGCAGCTTTTTATCCGATCCCAAAGTGAATCTGGCACTAACTAGCCTCGTAAAAACATTAGATATACAACCAATTACTACCAGAGAGTGCATTTGTTTACGTGTGTGTGGGTATGGTTAACTTTTTTTTTTTTTTTTTTAAATGGCTGAAAGTTTAAGATCAATTTCAACATGTTTTCCTGATTATGTTCTATCATAACTGGATTGGCTTTATTTTTGGTTAGTCCCAGTTTAAACACCTGACCTGGGTCTAAATTCAGAGGTATGTTTGAAGGTGTGTATGAAGGTGTGTATGCAGATGCGTGAGTAGATTTATTGAACAAAAAAAAACACTTCTTAGGTAAACTGAGTGAATGAAAGAATTGTACCCCTTGCACGAGCTTGATGGTGGGACTGACCTGGCGTCCAAAGAGCGGGCACCGGGGGGATCAGCAGGTCACTGACGCAGTTACAGTCCATACCTCCACAACACCTGCAACACAGAGACAAGACAGAAAGGGAAAAAGTCAGTAAATGATAACTTCTGCATCTGAATTGGTGCATCCTGAAAACCCCAGCAGGTTTATTTTCAGAGAGTTAAAAAGTTGCAGAATGTAAACTTTGTTGAAAATGGAGGTATTGCATGAGGGCGCAATATCAGTTCAAAAACATACCTTAAATCGATGTGAAATATGGCAAGGTTATGTTTCATATGTCTTTGGTAGAGATCAGGTGTTTGATGGATGTGATCGTGTGTGGCCACCTGAGGCTGCTTCTGATGCAACATGGTGGACATCCCTATAGTGCATTTACTGCATTGAAAACCAAGGTAAAGTCGGGCCATATTAAACATTAAAATAAGAGCTTTTAATATATATTGGCTATTCCTTGGTGGGGTTGTTAAAATTAAAACAACTTTACATTAGGTGGAAGATCTTCATGTGTTGTGTTTAGGTGCACTAAGGAAGGCTTTGTTTGTAATGGGCATGAGAAACGCTTCTCGGTATCACGCAATATGAAAAGTCAGCAGCACCACGACGACAGCCATTGAGTTGAATCAACACCTGTACAAATAATATTATCATCGTCATGGTGTCATCTATTTATGGTTATTGCGTTAGTTTAAAGTAGCTGCTCCTAAAAGATCAGCAACAAAGTGTATAAAGTAGCAGAACATGGAAAAATACCTTACGTTTGTTAACAGTCTCAGTTCATTTCAGCACTGGTAATGAAATAGTACTTTCTGATTAATACATTTTTAGACGAGTCCAGGTTATATTAAGTGACCACATCAACAAATGTACTGTAGTTTGATGACCAAATAATAATATAATAATAATAATAAATAATAATACATGACCAAAATATGCAAAAAATAAACAGCTGCCTGAGATAAGGGTGAACGAAGAATGAATCTATTCTTATATTACAATTAACTGAAGTGACTTACAACAAGTGCAATGAACCATGAATATAAACATGCAGGTGCAGTCGCTTCAAATGAACCCAACTACTAGCGCGAGTGCATTATTTAAAAATATACAAAAAACATATTTGTAATGTTAATGTAATAGTTTAATACATTTTAGTTTGTATTTCTTCACACCTATGGGAGCACCACAGGTTTGCATCAAAGCTTTGACACAAACTGTTCATCTTAAATCCATCCCAAACAACAACGTGTGCATTAAATGCCAGCTAACGACGACATTGTCATGGAGATAAATGCATAAAGATGTCTGCTGACAGGAGGACGTGAGGAGGGTTCATTGTTTCCACAGAGAGACGGCATGGAGTTTGGATATCACAGTTTGATCAGGGTTGTTTTACAAAGCTCAGATGGAAGAGATGCCCTGCTGCTACACTCATATCTTTAATGCTGGCCTCTCTATCTCCCACTCTCTGCCTCTATTTAATTATGCTCTGTGAATTTGGGATTTTCCCTCCAGCATTGAAATGGAACGTGAATTATTAAGGTGTGTTTGTATAAATTATTATTGCTAACTCCAGGCACTTCTCTCTCTCTCTTTCTCTCTCTCTCTCTGACCGACTCTCTCCTTCCATCTTTCTCCCGCTCGCTCTCACCCTGCTTCTAGCCTTTGGATTGTGGCCCCTCTCCTCCCTCTCTTCATCTTTCTTGTTTTCAAGCTTCTGTCTTCACCCTCATCTCACTCACATATTATTTTCCCACATCATTCATGTTATCACTTCTTATTATTTTTCATCTTCTTCCATCAGCCTTGTGTTTTTCAGCCTGCGCTCGTTTTCCCATAGTGAGTCAAAGTTATCGCCAGGGTTCAGATAACAACGTATTCACAAAAAAGCTCCGGGAATATTTCCACCAAACTAAACCAGTTAGATCATTTTGTATTCAGCGTACCGGCAGGATATCCAAACACACGTTGGCCTTCACACCATTACAAACGTCTCTCTTTCACAACGTAGGCTATGTCCTTCTATTAAAACTCGATACAAGCCGTACGCCGGCCCCAGTGGAGAGTGGTACGGGTCTTTAAAAAAATAAGATATTCTTTGTGTTCGAGGTAGTAATCTATAAGTTTCCTTTTCCCTGTGGGCTACAGGTCATCAATACTGCATCATATGTTTCATTTGCCATATTCTGGCGGCACACAGCATGTATAAACTGGTCTCCTCCGAGGATCGTGTATACGTGAGCTCCTCCTGACAGGGTCTCTGCGGCCCCTCTCGCACCACCTACACACACCGCCTACATCTATATCCATTTTCCCTCTCCGACAGCGGAACTACAGGTGAATCCTCCCTTCCTCTTTCCCACCTCCTCTCTATTCACACACACACACCTATTCTCCGTCTGCTCCCCCGCCCCACCCTTCTCTCTCTCCATCTCTGTGTGTTTTTGCTTCGGCGCAGTAATTTTCCGTTTGATTTCGGAGGTAATGCATTTTTTACAAATCAAAGAGGAAGCCAGGCAGCCCCCCCCTCCTCCTCCTACCTCCTCCTCCTCCTACCTCCTCTCCTCCCTCCCCAGTCTCTCGTTCTCGCCCCCCCCCCTCTCGGCCCCCCCAGGCCAGAGAGGAGATAAAGGAGCCCCCATCATTTCCTTGTTAGTTTTGATTTGGGCAGCGCAGGGCTTTCAAGTTCCCCCCATCACCCCCAGAAACATTATAACTAGCAGCCCAGGGAATACTGTTCCTGGTGCGCACACACTCTTACACACACATGCATGCACTGACTGTCAGATACAGACGCTGCTCACAGATTGTAATGGATTGCACGGTAAACACACACCAGATATGCCACAAATACACAGGTAGCTCAGGTAGCGTGCACACACACACACACACACACACACACGCACACAGAATAAGACATGGAGCCCATAGATATTGACTGAATCGATATAGACACACATCTCAGTGAGCTGAAAGAGAGAATGCACTTTGTTTAGTAAAAGATGGTACTGATTGAGACAAAAAAAATTGCTACACAGAGCGACAGTGGACACAAACAAAAGGACTCCTCTCGCACAAAAGGCCACGGATAAGAACTCAGTCTGGATGATGGATCACACAGTTACCGGTGACAATAGTGAAAACACACAAAAGGGGGCATGGAGTTACTGTACAGTCACATGTTGACAAAAGCACCTTCGACGCTCAAAGGAAGCCTCAGTGTTGCTCCTCCACATGTTGCGAGTCTAGTTTTAGCTAAGCCTCTGGTGTGTTGTGAGTCAGAGGCTTTTGATCATTCAGGCAGTGGAAAGAATCGGCTGTTTTTTAGGGACAGTGTTTCCTCTGCTGTCTTTAGGACATCACGAAGACGCAAGGACTCACAGTCAAGGCTGGTCGAGGCTCAAAGGGTATTAGAGGAAGTCAAAAAGAAAGATCCTGATATTTGTAGCAATTATTAAACGAATAACAAGGAACTGGTAATACATTCAGAATGCTAAAACAAAAAAAGTGCGATTCTCAACTTCCAATTAGCACAAAAAGACTCTTTTAAACAACCTTTAAAGAGGATTATATCTGGACTTTGTGGGAAATAAGCTGTAAACACAACCTCAAAATATGATCACACTAAGGTTGATATTGTGACTTTACTTCTTCCACACTTGAAAATCAGCATTCATCAGGTTGTGCTTTTTGGCCACATAGTCAATTCACTTCCTGTTGGTTCCGTTTCCTCAATCCGGCCCGCAACTTCATTTTATCTGGCCCCGCAAGAGCTTGCAAAGATTATAATACGTTTATTATACGGTTACATGCCACTTTACAGAAGCACGTTGCCCATAAACTACATGTCCCACAATGCATCTCATTTTGTGAGATGCGCACTGAGGAGACTTGCAATTATTTGCCCTGGACTTCTACTTTCAGACGTAGTTAATTACGAAGTTATTACCCTATCCAATAATAATCCAATTCAGAGGCAATAATGTAATACATTATTTTATATATATTTATATATTATATATTTATATAGTTACAACCGGCCCTTTGAGTGCAACCATAATGCTAATGTGGCCCGCGATGAAATTGAGTTTGACACCCCTGCTCTAAACCAACTCCTGAACAATGCAAATGTGTCACTTACACTATTTTTATTTCTACAAAACACACTTCGTTTGGCTGAGGAGAACTGCATAATCAAGTGGTAATTCTCTAGTCATTTCATCCTTTCTAAATATGAATATATTGTTAATGGCTGATTCAATCTTGATTTGATAACTTATGTGGTTTGCACTCATTGTCCCTGTTATTATCTTGTCTGATTTCTTTAGTTTTATTGCACACAATTATTATGAGTTTAAGAGTCATACTGTATAATGTCCTTTATGCTGATTCAAATACACAATATAACACGATGAAAGCCTTATTAGATATGCTCATAATTGGGAGTATAAGGTCTTCTATAACCACGTGGAAAGTCATCACAACTAGGGTCATTACTTTGAGTTAAAACTGGTGTTCTGTGATGTGCCCCTTATTACTGTCCAAGAACATCTGAGCGTGTTTCATTTGAATCCACGAGTTTCAGGTTTGAAGAGAAACATATTTGGAACATCTTCTTCCCGAGCTGACGGATACACACTGATGCAAGTTTGCAGCCAGGCGGGTAATCTATAGCACCAGCCCGTCAGCAGAAGCGTTGCTGCGGAGGTTAGTAGGCCACTGACGGGAGTGAAAAGGAAACAGTGAAGTACCAACTATGTTTTTGAAATTCTACAGAGTGACTGGGGTAGAGGGAGGAAAGGGGGGGGCACACTGACATTCAGGCAACATTATATCTCCAGTGCTGTCTAAAGAAGGAAAGAGTGATGGGTCACGATATAAAAAGATAGAAAAATATGAGAGGCACGAAGAGTCTGGCCTCTCCCGCTTTCTTTTTCCACAAGATGAAACGGGCTCTGAACATCTGTCTCATCTTCCCTTTTTTTTCGGTTGCCCCTGAAAAAGGCCCAACTGAACCCACTTTCTCTCTCCCTTTCTCTTCACTTGCCTCTCTCCTGCTATCTCTGTCTCTCTCTCTCTGTTCCTCTCCCTGGTTAGCTCTGACACACTGGTCAGCCTCAGGGTGGAAGAACAGAGGGACTCTGCTATGGGTTTGTTAGAGGAGATGGAAAGAAGGAGAGAGGAGAAACGAGGAGGGGGGAGAGAGAGGGAGAGAGGGAGGGGGAGGGTTGGTCAGGAGGAAGACGGAAAAAGAACCTGTCCATCCAAATGTTAAAGAGGAAAGTCAACACAGATTTGATCGCTATATAGTGGCCTAATCGTCTTCCGGTTTAGCTTCATCTATTGTCAAAAAAAAATGTCTTCTATTTTGTCATTTAAACAAATATTTACCGACCTCACAACGTTATACAGAAAGTAATACGCTGGCCAATACCTACCTAGCCAAAATCCAGCAGATAATTTAGCTATTTTGTTTTGCACAACTGAATGAGAATGGTTCTCCCATGATATAAGACAATTAGATATAAGATATGTCTAAATGAAAATGTTTAGACTTTTAATACATTATCTTACTCTAAGTTAACCCAAAACTAAATTATTTGCCCTCCTATAGTTCACTAAACAATTTTCAAAAATAGAAACGCACCCCGCCCTTCTCTTTTGAATATGATACAAATCTTTAAGCCTTTTGTTGGATATTAAACTAACTATGGAATTGGGACACTTAATTAAAGAGTGAGAATGATCTTTTGGGTTAAATATTTTATATTTCATTTTACATTACTTGTCTGTCTTAATTAACATCTTTTGACTAAAGGAATAAGTTATTCTTAAGTCATCACTTTGTCATCCATTGAAAGTGTTATATTGGTAGAGACACATCATTTAATTAAATTAAACAGTGATTGCTTGAAAAAAAAAACGATGTTATCAGTGTTAAGAGTCGAAGATGTGCATCCACTAACACATACTGGCAACATGGGGACTTTCATTGTAGCTGAATTTCCACTTTTCTTCCTTTGTACCTTGAGCCCTGCAGTATATCATACTGTCATATGAAAGAGTGAGAATTCAGTGCTACACTGTAATAGGGACAGACAGCAGTGCAGTACTGTCAGATATTTAACCATGATGTATAGATACAGGAAAACTGAGGCTCTGTGACCATTCTCCCACAGAGCAGCCATTACTCCACACTGCAGGGGCAGAGATACTGAGCCCTTTCCACAGAGAGAGCCTCTCAGACGGCAGAACCAACATAGAACAATATTTAGAGAAATACAGCTTGAAAAATACATGTACCAGCAGGTATGTAGCGACTGTGTAACCAATGTGAGGTTTAAAGGACAAACATTAAAAAACCCAGCTATGACAACAGAGAAATATCCAACATTGCAATTTTTGTAATCAATAAACAAAAGTGGTCTAATAACAGACCTCCGCTTCAACGCCTATAGAACGGGGTTATTATATAGTTCTCTTCTTGACAAAAAATCATGAATTAGTCTGTCTTTTAATACTTTCAGACTATTAGGTCTGTCCATTTGTCGCTATACTGAAGATATTCACCTTTAAAGTTTGGTCACAAATGTTATGTTTGGTTAATTTAGGCAATTCTTTAAAACAAGTAAGTACACTTTTTTAACTGTTGCCCAAACAGGTGGGTTTAATGGGGACTATTTTCAGCTGCGGATTGATACACATTTGATGACCCAGTGTATGTTTAAGTCAACAGAATTGTGAGGGATAGATTCATAATACACTACCATGTTCATTATAGTTTATGAAAATGTCACCAGTGGGGCTCATTTATGTGTTGTTAGTACTTTTTTTTGACCACAATGGAGGTCTGTGGCACAGAGGGTACGCATCTACACTTGAGAGGTTGTTTGTTGACAATAATACAAATCATTGAAATCAAAATTCATATTCTTTGAAGACCATGTTCAACAATGTAGAAGTTTGAGAGCTCTGGTGAGTCTTGGCTAAAGTTTAGACTGCACGTGTCATAAATGGGAAACTGTATCTTCTCATAAATAAGGATTTTTTTAAGGGTTTCACGAAAGGTGGAGAACTCCAACAAGTTTAAGAGGAGGTGAGTGGAGATGAGGATGTGAGCTCGTGAAACGGTATTAGTGTGCCGGCCTTAAGAAAAGAAGGAAAAGAAGGGGGGAAAAGGATGAAGAAAAAGTATCAATCGATAGGGTTAAATTATTCATCGTCATTAATTATCGATCGCTCTCCGCTGCCGGCTCGTCCGCCTCGCGCCAGAGTTGAAAGGAGGGAAAGCGCGCTTTATTAAAACCGGCTCGAGCCTCATTGTTTCATGTCCCGCGGCAAAGAAAAAGCTCGAGTTTGGCTCTAGAAAACACACACACACACACACACACACACGCACGAACACACTCACGATTGAACACACACACACACACACACACACACACACACACACACACACACACACGTTACTCTACTCCCTCTCTTACGTTCTCCTTCTCGCACGGGAGGAGCTTTGGGGAGCCTCGCGCGGTGTTCACGGGGCGGCTGTGTCTCGCGTGGATCGATGAGGGATCAATGGCTCGCGCTGACTAATAGCCAGAGAGCGCCTTTGATCTCGCGGCTGAGAGATCAAAACCTGCGCGAGACGGAAGAGAAATAGGAAAAGAAACTGCGCCGGCGAGCTGACCTTCACTCACACAAATGCAACACACACGTATTTACGCAAAACCCACGTAGCCTACGCAGCTTTTAGGGAATTGGACTGCAGGATATCCTATCAGCAAACATACTGTGAGAGATCAGAGATGCATTACTAACGAAGCTGCGAGCAATATGCACTGGACACATTTAGAATAATAACCAATCTATCTAGAGGCTGTAATAGAGATCCTTCACACACTTCCTCACACCAGAGATACACACACACACACACACACACACACACAGACGCAGGTGCTGCACACGTCACCTTGCTTCCTAGTCCAAGTTGTTGCTTTTGATTTTGACTTCCTCTGACAAGGTGATGCAGTGAGAACAAGGAAACCATCTGTTGTTTCCAGTGAACAGATGAGGGTACTATAGGGCTCAACTTCACGCCTATAGAGACCAAAGAAGTGTGTGTGTGTGTGTGTGTGTCTGTGTGTGTGTGTGTGTGTGTATGCCTGTTTATGGGTAAGATGGGGGAGAGAGAGAGAAGAGCAGTTTGTAAAAGGCAACAGAAGTGGCCTTATATGGAGACAAATCGTTTAGTATTTTAAAAGCAGCTGCTTAGATACTTCTAAAGGGAAACCGTAAATGTCAACGAAAAAAAAAGGTCTTTGGAAAAATGTATTAATAATAAAAGCGGTAAAGAGTTTTTCTGCTCACTGAAATTGACATTGACACACTGTATGAACTTCATAACAATGTTTTTGAAGTTTAATCTTCTATTTACAGTCATGGAAAAACTGGGCCCCTTAAAACAGACCAATGAACATAATAAAGTCATATCACCTCAATACCTTATAGACTTAATTAAATTAAATGTGCTTGCTAATGTAATTTGGAACTGGTGTTAGCTGTAAAACACATGTAAACATAAATGGATTTTCATGTGCACCATGTGATTGTCAGTAAAGGAGCTTTATTCATAAGAGGTCCATCAATGACCAAGGTCAAGGGTTTGACCTCTCTGGGGTCTAATTGACCCCAAAAGTAACTATGATGACGTGTTTAAAATGTTTCTGTTTCTGATACTTGTCCAAACAAAAACAATACATTTCGGTTCACGCATAGCCCATAGCAAACCCACTACACTTTAATAATATGACTTAGATTAGATTTGTTGTATTAATGTCTGCTTGCACCTTTCTTTATACTATTTTACTTTGTACCGTCTCTTTGTTGTATGTAACTCTCCCTCTGTGGGACAAATAAAGGAACAGGAAATGTACATGCTTAATTGTCATTTCTGTATTTAGTCACCTTTACGTGTAATTGTGGCAATCAGAAGTGGTATAATCCATCTTTACTTGAATAAGGGAAAACAAAGGTGTATTATTTGCTTAACACATACAGCAATGGGTTCTTTGGGACCCAAAACAACAAGTGAAAAAGCGAATTTCCACAAAGCCTCAAGGGTTAAAAGCAACCTTATTAGTCGCTAAGAACCACAACATAATCCGTTACAAACAGTGTGTTGTTTTCCACTCTTTTACCCGAGGTAATGCTCTCCTCTTTCTCTCTACTCATCCTCATCATGCTCTCTCTATCTCTCCCCTCACCCCCCCCCTCCCTCTGGTCAGTGAGTTACTCTCTCTATCGCTCTCACTTCCCGAATTAACCACTCAAGAAGTCACCACCGACTCAATCAATAGCTCATACATAAACCCCGCTATAATCGCTCCCCCAGCCTGTCTGTCTGCCCCCCCTCCCTCCCTCCCTCTCCTCACCCTTTACCCCCTTCCTCAGCTTAAAACTGACACTCCTCTTCCTCCCCTCCTGTGTGCCACTGTTTGTCTTTTTTATGACTTTATCGTGTCCCTGTCTCATTATCGTGGACCCTCTCTCCTCTCACATATCTGTCATAAACACGACAGGAGTTAATCAAGATGATCCTAAAGACAGTCCTTTGAACATTCCAAAATAGCCTCACCTCAAGTTTTTTTTATATTTCTAAATGAATGGAAATGTATTTTCTTTAATTGACAAAAGTTGCAGACCATGTCAGCTCAAGACTTATCCTAAAACTTCAGCAAATGGTATCAAAACTTTTCAAAAAGCCTTTGCATTTCTCCAGAAAAAGTCACGATTTGTTTTGAACTCATCAATATGAAACCTCACGCAACTTTTGTCCACTACTACGTCTTTCTGCTTTCAGAAATACTCAAAGTGCCTCTTGTTGGGTTAGTTTTGTAATCATTTCTCTAAAATATTTGAGGAGCTCTTTTCCAAAACGCTATATATCCATTTTAATAGTTGTCAGGAAAATGACATTTTTTACCTAGACCCACACATTTTGTTAATATTAAATGTATATATATATATATATAGGATATATAGCGATTTGGCATGAAACGTTGATAGAGCAGTGAATAGGTTCAGTACACAGCAAAAATGGCACAACAAACTCAATTTTCAATTTGGCTTTTATAGCGTTTTGGAAAAGAACTCCTCATTTCTAAAATACTACATATATGACGTGAGAATGACAATGTCCTGCAGTTGTTTCTGTTCGAATTCCTGACTTGTACACAGTCCATCAACTTTGATCAATACTGGGGGATCAATTTGATGCATTAGGAAATATTTAAAATGAATTCACAAGGTAGAAAATTAATCATACGCACGGAAATCTGATTAACCGTAAGAGTACAATCTCTGACTCCCCGTTGGTTTGAGGACACAAAAGACTCACGACGGCAATATTTTTAATTGGGTCAACCTGCAGCATCTTCAATTATCTTTTTTCAGATATCCAAATGATAAATAATGATATCCTATCTAGACTTGTTGTGCGTCTCCTGCTGAATACTTGTTTGAAATGTGACCTGATGCTACTCCGGGAGTATTTTCAACTCCTCTGGTTTCACTAACCCTACTCCTTTAGGGACTTGGTATTTGTGTAGCATCCCTCTCAAATGTATTACAGGATCACAGTAATTATTTTAAGTGCGAGGGCACTATCGGCCCATGGTAGTGTGTCCAGGCAGAATGGACCCAGTATTGCGTTATAGCAAAGACAAGGAGACATCAATATTGCATTATCTCATGTTTAACTGTGAGACGCAGATAGTTGTTTTGGGGGCCTTACAGATATTGTATTACCAAAGGAGATACAGGCAGACATCAACACACACACACACACAAGGAGAAAAAAAAAGAGAATAACACACAGAGAATTTTAAAATTATGAGGCCTCTACACACCCTCTGCTCGTTCCCCTTCTCTATCTCTTTCTGCCTCTCTCTCTCTCTCTCTTCTTCTCTGCCTCTCTCTCCTCTCTCCAAAGTCTTTGATTCGTCCGTACGGTTTGATCTGCGAGAGAGCGAGTTTTGTAAACACATTTTTCACGATCATATAGCCACGGGCAAGGGGAGCGTGAGGCGCGGAGGAAGAAGAAGGAGGAGAGGGAGAGAGACTGAGAGAAAGAGATGGAGTGTGTTTGACTGTGTGTGTGTGTGTGTGTACATATGTGTGTGTGTGTGTGTGTGTGTGTGTGTGTGTGTGTGTGTGTGTGTGTGTGT
>CALSBZ010043967.1:194885-217791 GCA_943591055.1 Gobionotothen gibberifrons
GTGTGTGTGTGTGTGTGTGTGTGTGTGTGTGTGTGTGTGTGTGTGTGATACATTTCGTTTGCAACCTGTCTTTTTTGAGTGGTGATACAAACAAGTCATGTCTTCGAGCACACGCTCCCCGGCCCCCCGACCGCTTTCCTCTCTCAGAGAGATCTGTCCAAACAGGCACGACATCACCCGCTGGCGTCTCCTCCGGCTCACCCCTCTCTCCCTTTCTCCCTGTCTCCCACTTTCTCTGTGTTTCTGCCTGGCGCGACTTAGTTTTCCTCTTTCTTTCTGTCCGCTCTTGCTTTTATTGTGCCATTTTATGCCACTTTGGTCCAAGAAAGGGAGGCCGTAATGCAATCTCTCCCCCTCTCTGTCCCCTGCTGTGAGGGAGAGAAGCTTGGCCTGTGTGCTGGGCCGGGGAGAAGGGGGAGAGACGGGGTCAAGGTGAGCTCTAATACACTATTGATCCGCCCCAATTGAAAACCTGATGGAAATTTTACCCCCCTCCCCTCCCTTCCTCCTCATTCTTCCCCCGCACCACTCTCTCTCTCTCTCTGTTTTTCTCCCCCCTCCCTTCGTCTACCGCCCCTTCTCCCTTCCTATCTCCCACTCTTCTCTTCCCTTATGTCTTTTTTCCTTTCCTGTGTGTATCCTCCCTTGTGTCTAGAGTCTTCCTCTTTTTCACTGTCTATCGCCGTTCACTCCAATCTGTTTTCTCTATCCGCTGAATGTCTCTTTCAACCACTGACCACTTTGTCTCCCGAGCTATCTATCTCCGTGCTGAGCGCTCTGCCTCCATGTCTTTTCAAACGTGCTTCTAATCATTTCCTCTCTTCTTTTTCTCCTCCTTCTGCTCATGCCATTTCTCCAGCCTGTTCGTCTCTTTTTGCTTTTTTAAAAACCCTCGCTGTCCCAGCCCTCCCTGCTGTTTCTGTCTCTCTCACTCCCTCATCCCCCCTCTCTGAGTGTGCATCAGATGGTCCATTTCTCTCTAACCCAGTGCATATTGATCCTTATGGCAGTAGCATGCAGGGTGAGGGCTGTGAAGACCACTACTACAGTGTATTAAACGCCACAAACGCTTTGGACGTGGGGCCCGAGACACGCCTCCCCCGGCAGGGCCCTGTCGATAGCTTCTCCCTCCTGTCAACAGCAGCCAAATGGCCTCTCAATCTGCGACTTCTGATGGGCTGCAGATTGGTACACAGCAATGGATGCGCCACCGAAAAAATAAGACAGAATCTTAATTGGAGAGAAGCTGGAAAATGATTTAAAAATAAGGAGATAATTTTCCCCTATAATGGTAAGATGCCTTTTGAAGAACAGATATTCAGCAGTGAATGAAGTCTTGTCAAATCATTTCCAATCAGAAGCCCAAAATGTCGCACAACAAAATCCATGACCTCAGCTTTCAATTTGCTCCATTCTTTGCCCCTAACAGGCGTCATAATAACACACTCCTGTCCTGCCGTTTGGTGGAACAGCAATTACGGACGCAGCGGAGTGTGCTATATACTGTTGAAGCACATCAAACAAAAGAGACACAAACACTGGAAGGCCTGAACAATAGAGATGGCAGCAACAGAAGTAAACCTCTCACAGCTACCCATTACTTTCCCACTTAACAAGACGGACCACAACCTCTCCCTCTCTCTGACTCTATGCAGAGTTGGCTGCTATCACCGCACTGCTTGAGTGGGAGATAAATGGAGTCTGTGCGCGTATGTGTGCGTTTGATTTATGTACTGTTGTGTACATGTCAGACGGCCGAGCTATCGGGACCACCATCTCCCAATAGACATAGAAATGCTACAGCAGTGGAGGGACCCCTGTGTCAACCTCGAGACCTCCGATACACATCTGGAACAACGTGGCACACAGAGCGGGGATTGGAGGGGTTTGTCGGAGTAGGAGGAGGAAGAGGAAGAGGAAGAGGAGGAGGAGGAGGGGAGCTACCTTCATTGCTTCTGTTCTTTTTTTTTAAATTCAAAGGAGAAATCTCTTTACTTTGTCCCTCACTCTACATCCTCTCGACCCTGGAAGCAGCCTCTGTGCTTTCACCTTAAACTCAACTTTGTTCACAGCTCTCCGCTCCCGAAGGAATACGTCTCACAGGTATCGGAGCTCCAACATGCAGACTGGAGGTCCTGCACGGCTGCTTTCACATTACGCTTCTGTCAACAGTGTCAGGAGTCACTGCTGTGTGATCCTGATCTCCCGGGAAAAGTCTTATATTGAAAAAGATACCAGTGTGCAAGAGAACCCACCATCAAAACCTGATTCTTTGTATAACATCTTTTAGCCCTAAACTCTGTTTGACCTTCGGCAGTTTTACAGGATCTATTTTAAAATGTAAAATATTACAACAGTGCAAAATAACATCATCTCACAGTTTTAAATATGTCGCCATGTGTTCTGTATCGCATTGCTTCTAAAGCGTCCACTAACCAGCATTCAGAGTTCGGACACCTGTGTTATTTTCCCCCTTTTCTCTTTCAATCACTCCTTTCTTCTCTCCCTTGCTGTCTCCTCTCTTTCTCCCCCCTCTCTTCAGCCTCTCCATCTATTTCTTTCTCTCTAGGAAGGAATCAGTCTCACCTTAATTGCTCTTAAATCGGATTAATGACTGACCGGGGACAACTTGACTTAATCTCTCTTCTAGTAAATCTCTTCCTCTCCCCTCTTCTCGTACATCACTCTTCCCTTTATCCTCATCTTACCCTTTTTCAGTCCTCAGCCCTTTCTCCCTGCGTCCCCCATTTCATTTCCCTCCATCACTTTCCCTGCGACTCAATCATTCTCTCATCTTTTTTTGTCATGCTTCAGCTCTGATCCGGGTCCCTTCGTCATTTCCCCCCCCCCTCTTCTTTTCCCGCACTTTTTGGACAACTTTCTATCATCCTTTAACTTCATCATCCTGATTTTTGCCAAAACCTCTTTGACTTGACCGTCACTCTGTCCCTCCATCCTTCACTTTCTCCCTCTCTCTGCTTCTCTACAAGGTTGGCCAGTCTCGTGGGGTTGTGTATGTGTTAGTGCACGTCGATGTGGTGCTGTCATTGCCTCCTAAGTGCTTTGGCAATACTAAGGATATGCTGTCATGCCAGTGCAACTAATCTCAATCGAATTACACTGAACTTTATTGAGATGGAGATAAAGGACATGAGCTTCTGTCTTTGTGACTGCTCAAGCAGCTCTCTCACACCCATTTGAAGAAAAAAAAGAGAGCTCACAACATTCAAGAAATCCGCTTTGTTGACAATCAATTTTGATTATTATATACCCAATAAAACCACCAAAAAGCCATTCAGTTCAATACAAAATATCTGCCGTCATGTCATTCTGGGCTGATCCTTGGTTAAAGTATAAGGGCAAATAAATGGTGCCACCTTCCAAACCCCTGCAGTTCAAAAAAACTGAGAGAAAAAAGAGACCAGCCTTGTGGACAAAAGCTCATTTTCCTCTTGGTTGCACACTGCTGCAGGCGAGCTAACATGCCACAGGAGAATTCAACCACTCATACACCTTTGTTTTCCTCAGGTTTTTCTCAACTTTACACACAGCAGCAGAGCCATAACTGAGAGCCAAACCAGGATTTCGATGTCAACCCAGAAGGCATGTGCATGGCTTGTCGAGCCTGAAGCGAATTTGATGATATAAATGCCACAAAGTCTTTTTTTTTGTGTGACAGAGGAAAAGAGAATCTGTCATTTCCAAATGCGAGCACATTTGTTCACCTTCCAGTTTTGCTTTGAGCCACTTCCACGTCTGATTCTTTCTTGCATTTTTCTCTCCACTCGCCAACTCCCTCAAAAGCCTCCCGACATGTCTGCATGCCCATCTGCTTCACAGCGCCCCTGTATCTGTCCTCTCTCTCTCTCACAGTGCAGTCAGGATTAAGCATTTATCTCGGTGGTCCTCCTTTCGGCCCTAAACGCCCGTGAGGATGATAAGAGTCGCTGGGATTTGTCAAATTGTGCGCCATTGATTAACTGACCTTTCACGCCTGCAAGTCTCTCAGCCACTCCACTAACTGCCGACAGGCTAGATGGAGAGATAGATGGATACATCTGGCTGTTATTATTGTGTACAAGTTTGTAGTTACCAGGTGTGGCAGCGAGAGACGACAGGGGTATGAGAGGGAGGGGAGCAGGACAGAGGCTTAGAGATGGTGAAGATACAGAGGAGTCCTTCAATTGGCTATAGGCTCCGAGTGTAACAGGTATAGTGTCTAAAGCCAAACTGTAATGCTTGCTGAATAATGAAACTCACATTTGAAGGTGCGCAAAGGAGCTAAAATCAGACAGATTTAGAGCCGGAGGAAGAGTTCAGACATGGCTTGAGGAAAATCTTGCATGTGATTGGTTAATGGCCAAGGGATACTGCATTTGACACCTTTGATTATTCACAAACAGGTCCCCGCTGCCTTGCAGAAAAAACAAAGATGTGTTTCAAAATAAAAACCCTGAATCCAAATCTGATCAAACTGTCTGAACAAGAACGCCTGGCAATGTTAACAATTGACCATGATATCACAATCAATCACAGTCTTTATTCATAATCTGCCAGGAGGAGTGTCAAAGATTTCATTTTGTGCAGCAATGTTATTAAAAGATATGTTTTAGATTTGAAATCTAAGGGTGTCAAAATAAAGACAAATAAAGGAAAGTGTAGAAGAAAATCCGCAGGGAAAGCAAAGGCAGGTGAGATATCGGCAGGTTGAGGAGGAAGTTCACCCACCTGGACTTCCGCGTCGCCCCGCCTCAGAGATGCTCCTGAGGCCGAAGCCCGATCACTTTTCTCGGACTGAAGTGAAGTCTGTTGCCGCTGCGCTGGTTGTTCCGACCCGGAAGGGAGGGAGGGAAGACGCGGGAAAGTGCTGTTGTCGCACTGCACGAAGGAGTCACTAAAACAAAAAAATATAGGACTTTTTTTTAACAATTTGGACACAAGAGAAGCATCACAATCAGAAATTAAAATAGGCTACATAAATAACAGTAAACAAACTCCGGGACCACGTCCGCGTCCGGTGTTTTGTTTTCCCGCAGGACCACTGTTGCCACATCGACCACCGATCAATCGCCTTATTTACTCTTTAGTGTCATACAGTAGGAAGGAAGAGATACCAGCAGGATGAGAAAAAAAATCACTAAATCACCGCTATAATAACTTAAATTGTGCGTGTTTTTGCGCACTTATTTGCAATTGGCTTCATCGCATCTGATGGTTCCTGCAGTTGATTTCTCTGCAATATTCAGGCATTTCTCACAGTGAATTTATAATTCTGCTGCATTTATAAGGAAGTCTTCTGAAGTGTATATATGAGGTTATAGCTTTTTTTGTCTCCGGGTGCAGATTCAGAGGCCCTGCGTGCAGCTCAGCGAGAGGCTCTGCTGTCTGGTTATCGATATATGAGAAGCTTGCTGGAAAAGATATTGACCGCACTAACTAGCCGCACTTTGATCATACGAAATTGCTTTCCAGATGACAACACATTAAGGATGAGAGCATTTAAAAAAAAATCAAAACCCGCCTCTCGCAACAGTCAGAAGTTTCTTTTTTCCGGATGAGATGAGGAGAGAGCCTTGATGAATAAAAGAAAGCCAATAGTCTATTTCCAAAAAAGAGGAAGGTAATATAAGAGGGAACACAAAGAAAGGAGAAATGTATTGGCAGGGTACGTCAACAATCTTAATTCCTCACCAAATAACCAAGAAGATAACTCGAAAAGTTTTAAGAAAAAAATTGGACCTAAGAAAACTCAGGAAACATCCGCAAAAATAAGAAAATATTCAAACATAATGTTTCTAACATCTCCCTAAAAATAAAGCAAAATATCAGACACACAGATACGAAACGAAAAAGTCATATTTATATTTGCTTTTTGAGGAAGGGGCGGCGAGTGGATGACAAGGGAATTACGGGAAGAACAGCAGCAAAAATAAAAGGTATTTCTTTAATTTTAAAGAATAAATCAAATACATTTATCTCAGCAAATGTAATTATAAAACGAATATTGTCATAGTTTAGTTTCATAATTATAAATTAAGTGGGAAAGGTGGAATTTCAAGTAAAAACCAGGATAATCTGTGAAATAAACTGAGTGCAGATTATTCGTTGGATAATAACATTAACAGCAAACATGATATTACTAATAGTAATAATAATTACTATTATTATAATTATTATTTTTAGAATATATATTTCCATGATATTAAAACGAAAACATGGTGTATCCTGCTTGTAATATGAATGCAGGTTAAAATAATATAAATGATGATATTATTATTAAGTATTATTGTCATAACCATTAACACAACAATTATTGTCTTTCTTATTATTATAATCATAATTATGATTACTTGTTATCCCTGTAAATAGATATGGAGAGATGTATTTATAATAAGTGTCTGCACAGGGAGGTAAATTGGGTTAAATCGCTGATATTATAATAAATAATTGGACGGGTTAACGAGTTCAAAGCTAGTCGTGCAGAGGTGAGGATGAAGGAGGGAGGAGGGTGAGTGACGTGGGGAGAAATTTCCCCAAATGCCATTTAATGACGGAAATATTTCCACCAAGTATTGACAGCACAGAGACGGATGAGACGGCCGGGCGAGGAGCGGCACAAACCCGGGAAATAATCCATCACATCGGCCTGAGCTCCGAGACACGGCTGGAGAGGAGAGGATCAACATGTTGGACTGAAACTTCACACACAGGAAACAGGCAGGGAGAAACGTGTCAGGCAGAAGAAGCACGAAGTTTAATTGTAGAAAAGTTACCCCAAAAAAAGCCTAAATGATTCAATAATGCTGGAAATTAGCCATACATCTGAAAAATTAGACTGCATTTCCCTTTAGATTATTTAAAAATATATATCCAATCGATAAAAAAATACATATCCTAATAAACAGTGTCTTCAGTAAATGTTTTGGGAATTGTCTTTGCTGTTAAATAAATAAACTTTCCTCAGTTGTAAATCTTATTTTTCTTGTCAGAGTCACGAAGCCAAACTTTTTTTGAGGTGGTCTGGATGTTGTGTAAAGTCAGATGTGAATAATTGACGGCAGAAAAACAACATTGGTTGGGGTTAGGGAGGATCCATTGATCGATATCTTAATCTGCAATAGTTACATGCATGTATTGATTTACAAACACTGTTTATCTGGAAATATACTGGCACAAATAATTGATGGAGTACACCCACGGCGCACATAAATATGCATCAAAGTTGTAAGGGGGGTAAACACCTACAAATAAAAAATAAAAGTCTGGAGGAGAGTGCAGAATCCAACATTAAGATTATTCCAAATATTATTTTTTCAAGTTTGGCTCCGCACTGTATCGATGCGCACACTTCAGAAACAAACTCCCATGCGAGTATGAGTGCACACACACAAATCATCGGCTTCACCCCTGGTACAGCCAGCATCGGCGTTTTCCTTTGGTGAACACATTGACAGATGGTCAAATAGCTATCTTTAAGAGCTCGATTCTTATTTTTTGGCAATAATAAATGTTGTTGTAGAAGTCAGGATATGTAAAATGCACTTAAAGCTTAGATTACTTTGCAAACTCAGGATCTTTAAGACAGCACAGTGGACTTGAACGTCACATTTAAGGCTTATTAATTAATATTTACCAAAAAAAAAGGCATTCCAAAATAAAAGCGTATAGGTGAAATTGCATCACAAATCTGAGGATATATCAGAAGCAGGATTACGCACAAAAAATAAATACAAAGGAGCCCAAACATCACACATACACACACTTTCTAACATATACATAAAGGGAAATTAAACGGGGTCACACACACACACGCAGATCAAGCAGAGGGAGAGAGAGAGAGTGTGTGAGAGAGAGAGGGAGGCTGTTTAATTGACTGATGGATCCGGCGCTGTGGAGGTGAGGGCTGGACGCTTTAACAAATAGAGACACTAGAGGCTAATCCGGGCCAACGCCGACAGCTGAACGCATCAAAGTGCTCCCGTGTAGAGACTTTTACACCTTGCACATGCACGACAGAACCTGCATATTTATCCCCCTGTCTACTACCTGTGTGTGTGTATGTCGCAAACGAGTAAAACTTGCGTAAAGTTTGCAAAAAGAAGACGGGAGATGACATTTAAAATCCAAAAAGAGAATGCGTAAAATACGCACGGCTCAACTTGTTTTGCAAGGTTACACTGCAATCCTCAAACTGACAATTACGCAGGTAAGACAATTGAATAGCAAAAGCATTACAAATAAGAAACAGTAATATCTCCAGCACAAATCTAGCATGACATATCTTAAACACACACACAAGTGCGCAAGAACCACAACTTTTTCCTCGACAAAAAAATAAACAATGCCAAATAAAACAAATATAAATATGATATGCAATAAGTATACAAAGCGGATAACATACCTCCGGTTTTTTATTCTCAGGCAGTGATGATAAAGCTCTCACCGGTGAAGTGCGACCAGTCTATCCACACACAGCGAGCCAGCGACCGGAGAAGCAGCACTATACCAACCTGAACCCGGGGAGGAGAGCATGGGAGGGAGGGGGAGGGGGGAGGGGGAGGAGGAGGCGGAGGGAGGAGGTGTGCATCTATCTCTCTCTTCCTTTCTCTCTCTCTCTCTCTCTCTCTCTCTCTCTCTCTCTCTCTCTCTCTCTCTCTCTCTCTCTCTCTCCCTCTCTCTCTCTTCCCTGTGTGTGTGTAAGTAGTTAATTAGTAAATCCCCATTCGCTGTGCCTCGGGTCGGTTTGTTTTCCCCGGTCGACAAGCCGAGAGGAAAGAGAATTTGAAGTAGGATTCGACCCGTTTCCGCTCCTGTGTCTCATATATGAGGTTTGTGCTGTGTGAGAGAGAGTGTGTGTGCAGTATACTGCTGTGTGTGTGTGTGTGTGTGTGTGTGTGTGTGTGTGTGTGTGTGTGTGTGTGTGTGTGTGTGTGTGTTACCACAAAGGGAACCTCTCCATCTCCCCCCTCTGTTTCACCTCCTGGACACCAAGGAGCCGCCACCAAGATGACCCTAAAAAGTCTCTCAACTTGTATCAGGATGCACATCCCCAAAGAAGGAAAGAAAGTGGAAGGAGTTGCTGGTGCCAGAGCCACACGGTGCCTGATAGACTTTCTCTGGATTCAAGTCAAAAGAAAAGGAATCACCTAATGCATATTCCTCTATATGTGGAGTAAACCCCAACCTGGCCTCCACAATATTGTCTATTTCTTCAATGACTATAAAGGAAACTTAAATGCCACTCAGAAAAGGTCGAGCTCCACCTGTCAGTCTGACTTTAGAAGACGAAGAAATTCTGTATTGTTGTCAACATTTTCCCTTCAATCCCTGCAGCAAAATCCACATTACAATGAAACACATTATCTCCACTCAATAGCATCACTTCTATCAACCGACTATATAAATGAGCTCACACACACCTATGCAACACACACACATTATCACACACACACACACACAGTAGAGGAGAGCATGCCCCGGCTCCCGTGCCAGTAAATCGACTCTGCCCTTAACCAACTTTAATTATTTAATTGATCCCCAATCAGCAACTTAATAATCAATTAGGTAAACCTATGGAGCTCACTCAAGTGCAGAGAGCCGGGGTCTATGACAAGGGAATCAAAAGAGGAGAGGGGAGGTGAGGATGGGGAGAAAGGACTGAAGAAGGAAGGACAACGGGATGCTGTGTTGTCGCTCGGCGTCTAGTTGAAGTTCCTGATTTATAACGACTGGCAGTGGAATAAGGTCAAGTTCTTGTAACGACAACAGCACTTGCACCCACTGCTAAAGAGGGTAAGGGTCATACCAGCAGTGTTGGAGGTAAAAAGCAGCTTTGGGAGTTTCTTTGGTATTGTTGTAGTAAAAGTATTTTTTACTGGAGGTAATGGGTTGACTGGAATTTAGAGATTAGTCACCTAATTGATGAATCAGAAAGTCAATCAGCAACTACTTTAAATATGGATTTATTTAACCTTTTTAATACCAAACATTGACTGGTTCCAGCATCTGAAATGGGGAAATCAGTTTTTATTTCATTGTAAAAGGATTTTGTCTGAGTTTAGGGCCGTTTGATGGACACAACTAGCATCTAGAAGACGATACCTTGGGCAGTTTTCACTATGCTTGCCAACATTTGATGTGCCAAATGTTTGATGTAGAAAATAATCAGCAGGTTGATCAATGAATTAAAGAAAGTATCCTCAGTTGCAACCTAAATATATATATTTTTAAAAAGGCTAATTTATTCTTCAGTCGCTTCCTCGCCCCATGTGTTTATCAGTTATTTAACAAAATTCGTATATGAAAATGTTGGAATCGTTGAAAATATAGAACGATGTTGGTACGACATGGCCATGGTCACAGCCACACACACACACCACCACACACACACATGCACCTCTTTATCGCCCTCTAGTGTTGACAGCTGATCTCCGCCTTCACTGCTAGTTAACCCCTGCAGCTAACACTTTCTCCTGACTCCCTTACCAGATTTTTTGATTCACACGTGCACAAAGCTGCACTGGGTGTTGTATTTATCTGTGAGCATTGTTTAGTTCTTACTGTATGTGGAGCTTGAGTGTGTGGTGTGAGCATGGAGTATCAGACGCTCACACACTCAGCAGATGAAAGCTTTGCCAATACAGCAAGTCCCCTGAGGGTCATGGCAATATTGATGTGACCACTGGTGTGTGTGTGTGTGTGTGTGTGTGTGTGTGTGTGTGTGTGTGTGTGTGTGTGTGTGTGTGTGTGTGTGTGTGTGTCTGTGTGTGTGTGTGCTGCCGGTGCATGACGGTATCTCCACACATGTATGCAGTGTCTGTTGCATTTGTCACCTCTAAAATGCAAGAGGACAAAAGCAGCGGCAGACACACTGAAACGTGCCAGTAACCCCTAACTACTGATCTCAGACCAGCGTGTTGTGATGTCCTCGGCGGGGAGTTTTTTCTTCCCCGCTGATCCATGCTCAGCAGCTGGAGCCTCTGACACCTGGGAGGTATATGTGACAGAGTGGGGAGGCGCTGGAAGAGGATGAATAACTGACCTATCACATCCCCATTGACTGAGTTAATTAATATAAGTAGAGCAGGGGATTCTTAGCTCACTTTTCACTGTATGGATTTGCTGTCTCCTCACATTTGGTATGTTTTATGTCTATTCAATGCAAATCCAATGTGTTCTGTCCCGCAGCCCGATCATGACAGCTAATTTTGGTATGTGAGCCGCTCTGATGGGGCGGATTTTAATTGTGGCACAACACAGGGGCCTCGCTGTGACTGATTGATATACAATCTCATGTGAACGGATGTCAAATTGCAGCAGAGTGAACTGGTAAAAGGCTCACAGTCTGTGCATTGTGTTTCCGCTTGAGGCTACTGCATAAATGTGTCTGCTCGATGCATCTTTCAGCTCAAAAATAAAGCTAAAATACAAGGTTTTAAAAGCATAGCCACATGCATTAGGAGGTGGAAGCAGGAAGAGCAAAGGAGGGGAAACAGAGGAAGGGCAAGGACATCCTCATAGACTCTTACATGCAAACAGTCTTTCTTCTTCTTTGTGGGTGTGAAAGGGAGCATTGGGGTGGGGGGGGAGATGACACAAGCAGGACAGACAGGCAGACAGGCAGAAGAAGATGGGAAATGGAGAGAAAAGGAAGCGAAAGAGAGCAAGAAAGAGCTCCACTGCCTAGTCTTAATCTGAGCTGT
The DNA here is from genome assembly GCA_943591055.1 of Gobionotothen gibberifrons. Classification (NCBI taxonomy): domain Eukaryota; kingdom Metazoa; phylum Chordata; class Actinopteri; order Perciformes; family Nototheniidae; genus Gobionotothen; species Gobionotothen gibberifrons. The sequence continues at coordinate 206,588 of CALSBZ010043967.1, forward strand.
TCTGATCAATAGCCCATTTCCCATTGTTGCCAGAGCTGTTCGATCGCTACACCACGGAATTAACACACCCACTTTAATCTAGGGGGAGAGGAGCGAGGGGGGAGGGAGGGAGGGAGGGGAAAGGGGGAAGAAGGGGGTTAAGGGGGTGAGTGGGGAGCAGCTGTGGAGGCATTCTCAAATGAAATCAAATCTAATTGTTATCACTGTAGCCGCTGCACTTATTACTACCACTGGTACAATTATCCACCCAACATATAGCTCTCTTCCCCCTCTCTCCCGCTCATATGTTGCGTCATGTGGTGTGAACGGGACGTAAATAATCCAAATTAGTGTTTATTTGTTTCATTTTGCCGGCTGTAGATTGGATTGGGTTGAGAGGTTGATGGGGGGTTGGGGGGGAGGTTGAGTTGTTCCTCTGTGACAGGGTCTGTGGTCAGGTATATTGTGCCGGATACTCTCTAACATCTGGGTGTCTCAATTCAGCTCAGGAGACTGTTTCAGCGAGGGTTCACGAGATAATGCTGTTATGTTACGAGAATGTGTTCACGATTGCAGCGGAACCTTGTTAAATGGAGGACGGTTTGTTCTGGTGGCACCAATCAGCCATTTGTATTCCTGTCAGTCTTTTAAAAATCCTGAGTTTTTATGTGAAGCAACCTCGAAATATGACTTATGACTAAATACATTTTTGTGTTTTCTTCTACCTAGACGTGCAGGTAGTTTCGGTTGATTTCTGCTCTGCCCCAATTCAACGGAAGTGAAGGGAGTTTCAATTTTGGTGACAATGAAAAATGGGACTTAAAAAAATTCAAAGAGCAATTTGTCTTTCCAAAAACATGTCTGAAAAGAGGTGTTCCTGCTGATACCCTTAGCGATACTAATGACGTTTCTCGATCAACGGCAATGTTTGATTTGGTGTCTTGAAAGTCTTCAGATGGTTCACAGTGATGCTACGATGAGGTTGACATTTATTCTTTTGAGTGAAGTTTCTCAACAACAACTTATGTACCCCTACGGCAGGGATTCCGCTAGGATTTTTTATTGCCGGTCAAGTGTCCGGAAAGAATAAATGTTACCGGACAAATTCGAAACTTACCGGTCATGTTTCAATAATAATAATAAGAATTGTGTAGCAGAGTTTCCGTTAGCAGGTTATTACCGGACTATTAACGGACTATTACCGGATATGCTGATGTTTAAAACTCAGTTAATGGGGCTCATTTTTATATTGCTTCAGTTTATAATCGTAACAGATCGAAACTTCTCCTGATCGGCCTTTATAGAGAGCACCGATCAAACTATTAAGAGTGAATATCGGCCGATAATGACCGGCGGCCAATCGATCGGAGCGTCCCTAATTATTACCGGACATTTTGACCGGCAGGTTTTGAATTTACCGTTTTTTTAATAAATGTTACCAGCTAAAAAAAACGGTAATTACCGGCTAACGGAAACCCTGCCCTACGGATGAATTGTAATAACTTGGGTTACCCTCAACAATGAATCCAACCATTTAAATGTGTTATCAATTCAAGCTTAATAGCTGTACTTCGGGTTAGCATTTTGCATTGTGTTAGCTTTGTCATTGTTAGCATGACACTGGTGTGGCTGAACGCTTTTAGTCCCTTAGTTAAGTGTTATTTTATATTGCTGTGAGCACCATAATGGAATTCGTCTTGACTGTAACAAAAAAAACGTGGCAAATATTTTACATATCTCTAAAACGTAGGTTAATGAAAACAACTATTTGTATTGCTTGATAGGAGATTTAAGTGAGAGACTCATCGTTTTCTGGACGTTGATTGTTTAGGTGAAAGAAGCTTTTAAAATTGGATTGAACAGCCTACTCTAAGTTTGTATAAAATGTGTTGTGTTGCTAAAACAGGTTTTCCATACGGTCAGTTGAGACCGCATCTAATCTTGGGTGCAATTACGTTATAAATACATCGACAGCAGGTGCGATATGTCTTTGACTTCCAAAGACCGTGGCATGTACAGTGATTGCAGGTTGCCACTTTCAATACATGGAATGTAATAAGCATCAGCTTGGAGACTAACCATAATTTCAATCATACAGAGTGCAGGCGATCTATTCCAAATCCATTGGTCACACCAGCTACAGTCACTGCCATTATTTCTCTATAGTCACAAGACATAATGGAAAATATTTCTTTAGGTGACATGAAATGCCAGTTAAGATATATTGAACATGTTTTGAACTAGAGACCAAAGTATTTTCCACTCTCACAACAAAGCTTCAAATGATTCATCTCATTACTAAAATGGATACTTCTTAGTACCAACACTTGAGTTTAGCTGTTGAATAGTCTCTCCAGCTTTGGGTGTAGCCGGCGGACTCTTTGCTTACTGCTTTCCACTGAGACAGCTACAGGGGGAAATAAGCACAGAAGCTTCCCTGCTACCCGAGGCTATACCCAACTTTTCCTCCAATCCATTCTACTTACTCTAGTTCTTTTGAAGTCATTTCATAACAGAGCAATTTTCTCGTTAGCGTTTGGCTTTAATTGTGGGTAATTAAGCGTGCTCCGGCAGTAGAGAGAGCGCTGTTCGGAGGACTGGGGGGAAATTAGCCGTAGTTCAGCTGTGAAATATGGGGTTAAGTGGGAGTCGGGGCAGGGAGAGGAGAGAGCCGAGGGGGGTCAGCGACTCCAAAACAGGGGGCATGCTGTCTAAAAAAGAAGACGCTTTGGGGGTGTAAGGGAAGATGGGATTGGGGAACACAAAAAGGTAGTTTAAGAGCCGCAATTCAAACAGAAGCTCAAGAACGCTGAAGAGAATAACGATGATTTGGAAAAGGAAGGAGTGAAATGAGTGGACACAAACTTACATTTGTGCCAGTAAACTAAAAGATGAAATACACTTGTGTGGCATGACGAATACACAAACGATAAGCTACATTTGAGCACTATTTGAATGTCCTCATACTGTGAACTGAGAATGGTGTGCATCATTGAGTGCAATAACAAGAATGTAAGTCAATGGCAAGATGCTGCTCACTAATGCAGGAAGTTTGGCGATAGACGTGGTACAATAGAGATAATCTAAAACATACGAGAGATGAATACGAGAGAGAAGATGTATTTTTTTTCAAACACCTTGAACATCGGAAAGTCTTATTGATAGATGATTCAATAAGACATGTAGTTTTTTGTCAATGTGAATGTCTGCAGGATAGGTACAGTATTTGGACCAAATCATTGTCAACTGATTTCAACGTAAGACATTTTCTATCTTGCATGTCAACAACAATGTTAAATACTTAGCGTATCTGCGCCGTGATTCAAATTTGCTCCAAAGTGTAATGTGTTCTTTCATGGGAAATGCTAGTGCTAGAAATGCTAGAAAATGTCACGTTAACAATGTTGCCGTAACCCTGCTAAGAGAAAACACCTAACCAAACAGAAAACCCAACCTATTGGCGAGAGAAATACATTCAGAAATCGAGAGTGCGCAGGTCTTTCCTTCGTGTTACAGTACGTAAAATAAGTGCATTTCTTACAGTCGCCTCCCTTGAACAGCAAAACCCTGGGGTGGCACCAACTGTCACAGAGTGGATTATGGACTTTACACACAGTGACCCTTGAGTAAACGCAGCACCACGCCGAACAGAGTGCCTGGCCTTCGCATCCATTAATGCTTTTATTTTAACCCCATAACAGCTATAAACGTCGCTGTGGCCATAAAGCAGATGAGGAATGATTGGAGTCATTGACTGTACTGTCAAGCGCTCCGTGGACGCGGACGTACTCCGCCGGGCCCTTTATGAGTGCTTCATCCCTCGGAGGAGCCATCCCCACTGACTATAATGAACCTGTTAAAGCCTCTATAAATATTGGCTCCCGTGCTTAGTGATCGTTTGAATACCTCCGAAATAGAGCGCCGTTTGCAAACAAGTGGCTGGGCGTTGGGGGTGGTGACACTAATACCTAATCAATGGAGGGACGCTCACTTGCAGTGGGCCCTCACGGAGCCTCGATTCATAGGCAGGGTGCGGATATAATGTGGTTTAGAATAAGCACAAAACTGCCGTATTGATTAACACATTATCAGTGTCAATAGGAAAAGTTCATTCAGGAAGAGGGGGAAACTGCTGGGGTATTGGCATGGACATGCAGAGATAGAAGAAGACTGCAGTGGAGAATAATCATCGTCCTGTCAGTGACCCACTGGAGTCTAAATTCCTCTGGATTTATAAGTCTCAGGCAAGGTCACTCTCCGCATGTTGGGTGCCGATCCCAAAAAATCCAAACATTCCCCAGTCGACAAAAAGGAAGATTCTCCCCATGACTAAAGGGAGATATTTGGATTTGCAAGGTCTTAAAGCAAAGCTAACTTGCTACATTTCAATTGCTTGAAGAAGAAACACTCTGAAATGCATGGCTGAATTATGTTATTTGAAAATGTAAACCTATAACGCCCAACATCTGGTCTGTGTCATTGTGAGATACAAGCCAAGTCAGGTGTACACGAGGTCAGGTCTTCTACTTTTGGCATGTAATGTCATGTTTGGCATAGTGTACAAAAGCATCTACGACATACAGTACACTGATAATAAGAGGTTTCTCTATGAATCTAAATATGGGGACATATCTCAACAGGCTGCATTGTAGATCATTCATGGATGATATCAAAACATTTAAAGCTGCCTCTCCTGTCACGGAAATATGGATGGCATTTAATAAATCACGGTGGCGTTTGAAAAGGAAATGCTATGGTTGAAGCTGCAAATGGAGAAAAAAGGAAAAATTGCCTTAATGATTGAAAGCTATAACGCATATTTAGGTTTAACTAGGAATGTTAAAAATCAAGTATATACAGATTTTGATGGAAGCTCATGTGTGTGTTCAGCCTCAATGACAGTGTTGCACCTATTTAGCTGAAAACAGCGGCAGTAATGTGGCGTTGTCACCGAGTCACATTGTTCATCGGTAACTGCGTGGCTTACACGGACACATGACATTCATTGTTTCCCAGCACATTTAGAGTACTATAATTTCCCGCTGCACAATGGATTTTGATCTATAAATGAGAAAATCAGCCAGAGCCATCGCAGTTTTTACAAGTGATGTTTTTGACCTTGTGTGACATGAATTTGAAATCAATGAAAAGGTCATGCTGACAACATCCAGAGGGGGGGTTTTGGACGCCTTCTATGTCAGGAAAAGGATCCAAAAGCACGAGGGAAGCATGTTTACACTCTTCATAATATTCACAATGATTAGCGGTAAATAATTAGTGTTTTCAATGAAACATGATCATTTGGTTAAATATAAGAAAACATTCACAAAAGACTGTGAATATCGGCAATATTAAATGTTGAGGTACATCTTTGTGGAAAAATATGTGTAGACAGCAATCTGCTTTAGGATCTTGTGTATCCTATACGTATACTGTGTGTTGAAAGAGCCCATGTGACCTTGACCTCTTGAGCCACATGTTCTTGTTTTGAAACTGAAATCAAAAAGATACCATAAAGCTCACAAAGATATATCAACTCAACCAAACATTGTAGGAGTTCACAGAGTCAGTCTCCCATTCTGTATCAAAGCAACAGCTCCAGAGTGTGTACACGAGTTGGACATCAAAGATTACAGTCTCACTGCTTTCTCTTTTGAGCTCTTCATAATCACAAAAACTGAGCGGACCACCCCGGGCCACAACAATATGATGTTGGGATCTTAAACCGAGTGAAATTCCCTTTTATCACAGCATCCACAAGTACAATTTGACCATATGTGTTGTGCTTAGGGATGTACAAGCGGTATATGGGATATACAGTTGCAACATATGCATTATATATATCATGTGGTTGAAAAAAATAGAGATATAGCAATATGATTTACGGTACGTCTGTGAGAGTGTATTTACATGAGTCTGCAGCAGCATGGTTACCTTTACGCATGCAGTATTAATCCATAGCATAACTAAATCTACAAATATTTATAACGACACTGCGCAGGCGCATGCATGCATGTCCACCTTTACGCCATTTGACTTCGACAACTTTTTTGAAGTGAATATCATCTCCCCCGAAGTTCATACTCCACTTCCCTGACCACTCTTTCACTTTTTATCTGACATCTGCCTCGCATCAACCTCTATCATGAAAGCCTCGGTCCCTAAAGCCGCAGTATTGTAAACATCGGAAATAAAACACACAATATTCACTTTAAACCTTTTAGGAATTGTTGCTGATGCATTTCGAAAGAGACGTATATACTGCGCGCTGTTTGGCGAGCGTAAACATACACACATTTCTGCAGGAGGTGCGCATGTTTCCCTCTCACCAAAGTGCATTAAATCCCTCATGAGAATCTCATTTCTGACCAATTATTAAAGCCACTTGTCCGTAACAGAATAAGGAAGTAGGATGCTTACCTTTACTGATGCTCCTTCATTGACTTGACCAGCAGCTCCCGGGGAATCCTGTTGATGTGCGCGGAGGATTGATGGTAATCTGGGCAGTTTAACAGATCGGACCGCGCATCCTTCCTCCTGCATTAAACTACAGGTGAAGAGTTACTCTGGCATGATGTATGAGTGGCAATGTGAGTGAGTATACCGCCCGGAGAGGGGGAGAGAGAGGCGGGAGAAAGGGGAAGCAGCGCGCAGGACTGTAGCGAGAGAAAAGTTGTCCTCGGAGCAACACAAAGTTGACAGGAAAAAAAAGGGACTCCTCCTGCTTCCGGCTTCTGTCCAAAATCGGTAGGATGGAGTTAATCTAAACAAAAAAGGAAAGCAGGGAGGAAGAGGCAGGTGTGAGAGGAGAGATCCGCGAGGAGAGCGCAGAGTGAGAGAGAGGGGGGGAGGTAAAAAGAGAGAAGGTGCTGAGCCTGAATCTCCACCTCGCTGCATTTAAGTTTCTATCAGCTGCAGACTGTGTGGTGCACTTGTTCCCGTGGACGTGAGACACACAATTGACCCGCACAAATATATGTAGACGGGAGGTGGCCAGAAAACGGATCGATCGGGTTATAATTTTTGTCCAAAGTCGAGGGGAAAATAAAGTTCATGGAGGAATGAAATTTGAAAACAGATGGCGAATCCCGTCGACCTTAAATAAGATTCGATCTCTGGGAAAGGAGTGTAGATAATATTTGGTTTTGGACGTTTGATGAAAATGACGGCTTTTTCATTTTGGACAGGTGGGGGTAGATGGAGTGGGGTGGGTGGGGGTGTGGGGGGGGGGTGAAAGAGGGGTTAGATACGATGTGTGTGTCTATAGACAGAAACTAAAGTGGGGAGAGGGGGACCCCCCCCCCCCCCCCCCTTCAGATTTCATCGAAGGATCTCATCCCCTTTCTCCATTTGCCCCCAGTGCGCACACAAGACCCCCCCCACCCCCAATTCCACACCTACCTCCCCTCACTTTCCTCCACCTCACCCCGCAAAGAGGGGCGGCGGGTGGAAGGAGGAAAAGGAGAGAAAACAAGAATACCAAATAAATGAGAAATTTTCGTACAGGCCCCGCTTCCGTGCGTTCCATGCTAGCAATAACAATTAAATATCGACCGCTTTCCCGGCCGGAGAGAACCTGAGATACCCAGAGACTGCCAAGTACCGAGACCCCCCCCACCCCTCCATTTCTCCCCATCTTCCACATATGCACTCACTCACTCCCTCACTCTCCTCCTTTTCTCGTCATCCCCTCCCTACACACCTCTTTTCCTTCTAATCCAAGTCCATCAAGCCAATCTCTTCTAATTTGGTGTATCTCATGTCTCTTGATTCCATCCCACAACCCATTTCAGCTCCACTTTTATCATTGCCGATTTGGGGGGGGGGGGGGGGGGCCTCTCGGACACACTCCCCATGTTCTCCCAATGCAAGAGGACTTCCTCACACCATGCATGTTAGTTTATCAAAATCAATTATGGGATTGATATTCACTTGCTTTGCCTGTGATGTGAGAGCAGACTCATCGGAGCTCCAGCTGTCCTTTTCAGCACATCTGTGGGTATGCCTCTCATCAAAAACATGCTCACAAAGACACTTATTGACCCAGCATTGTGTTATTCAAATATGCTGTGTTTAAAAGGAGCAGAAATACAGACTCCAATGAACATTAGCAAGAGAGGTCAAACCCAGAAGAAACCAAGATAAAAGACAGTATAGTCAAATGACCTCCTATTAGATGTAGTGATTCTGGGAACGGTTGTATTGGGTTTTCCGGCACGGTTTTCTCTTATCATTTATGTACCTGCAGGGCTGGTTCTAGAAACATAGCAATATATAGATTGATTTTATGTCATAGAGGACAAAAGTAAAGACCAAAAGACAAAAGTGCACAAATAAATGTTGCATACATCGGTCAAAACCAATCAAACTGAAGAAATTATCATGACAAATGGTCTCTTTTTACCTTAGACTTATTATATAATGACAAAAAGATTAGCTCCTTTGGGATCCACTGGCTCTTTGAAAACCTCTTGCCTCTTACTTGGACTGCAGTTTCTTTTATGGCATATGTTTATGGTGGATGAATTGATTCCTGGCAATTTATTTGAGAAACATTTGAGGATCCTTGTCAAATGTGGTCAGCTATAATATACTGGGACTAGATGGTCTAAAAGGCAATGCATTAGCAGACTATATTGAGTTTTGCAGGATTTGTCTGTGCAGTCGCCATGGTGCACCTTCTTGTGTTTATTTCCAAGCCTGTGTCTCCTTGTGCTATATGATGACATATAATCTAGTGCTCTATATCCAACAGGGGACAATAGAGGGGGTTTCAGACTTTGGACTAAAAGACAAACAGGTAGACTCCATTCCTTCTTTTTTTTTTTCAAACAACCTCCTTTTGTTGATTGACGGGCCCCCCTGGATTTGTGCAACTCGTGACAAGACTGTCAGAGGAGTGGCATTATGTTGGACTTATAAGTCCTGAGCACGCCAATGGCAACTTTCCAAACGAATTGCACAACTATCAAAAGTTTCTCCATCATTGTCGTTGTCTCTTCTCTCACACCTCTTTATATTTTTTTCCGCCTCAGAACTTCTCTCTGCTCGCACCCGAGCCATTCAATTTCTATTTATTTCACCCCCCCCCCTCCTCCTCGTCCTCCTCACCCCTCCCCTCTCATCTCTCCCTTTTCACACCTCTCTCGCTATTAAAACCCATTCTTCCCCTGTTGTCGCCCTAATTCTCCTCCCTTCATCCCGTCGTCTTTTCCCTTTTCCCTTACACTTCCCTCCACCTCGTTATCTCCCCCGTTTGACTTTAATTAGTTAATGCATTAATTATCTACGCCCCAATACCTGCAGCATTAACATAGCCTCTCCTCCCGTGGCTGCCTCTCTGCCTCACCCCTAGGCCTCCTGGCTGGAGACGGACACTAGGCGCGTAAAATCTCCCTTTCCCCTCCTTTTTTTCCCTTCTACCCCATGCCTCTTTTTCACTCTATTTCTCGCTCTTCCACTCTTTGCCCCCTACCTATTTCCCCCCCAAAGCCATCTCTCTCCCCCCGTCTATCTTTCCCCCCTATCCTCTCCTCTTTCTCTCCCTTTGCCTTGCAGTCGCCTCTGCCGGCTGCTCTCTCTCCCCGGCGACGGAATTATGAAAAATGCGCCCATCGACAGAGCGCCTCAGCTTCGATTAGCCGAGATGGGACATGACAGGCCGCGATCAATACTTATACCGTCCTATAACGTGTCAACTAATGAATCAATCTCGGCTAAATTTTCCATTTTTCAAAAGCCGACGCGAGAGACTGGAATATCCTCTTTTGTAAAGATATTATTATCGATTTCGTCGGCAATTTGACATCGGGGGTAGTTAATTCCACTCTAGAATAAAATTGAAAACACTTGAGATTGAAGTGAGAGAGAGGGAGAGAGAGTGGGAGGGTGGGAGGGGGGGGGGGAAGGAGGGAGGCAAGGGCAGGCATGCACGAGGGGAGGGGGGGGAGACGGCTGTTGACTTGATAAAAGAGAATGGGAAGATGGAAGGAAAGGGAAAAGGGATAGGAAGAAGAGATACTACTGCAGAGACACACGCAGGGTGTCTATCTGCCACAGAATGAACATTTAACAATATAAAGATGAAGGTGATTCCATATGTTAGACTACTATGATAACATACACATCTGCACAATGCAATATAATATGACCTTGCAGTGTATCCTCCACTTGTGAAGCTTTTTGAGGCTGAAGTTACATTGTCGAATTATTGATTTATATGTATACTAGTAACATGCTGTTTTGTCGCACATTTCAAAACATTATATGGGAAACTAAAGGTGTGTGTCATGCAAGAGGTGTTTTTTTAATGGACTTACGGACCATTGGCCTGTAAAAATGACAAGTGAGATGCCTCTATAAAACAAAAGTTGCATTTCAGTGTCATTGAACAAGGAAGGAAGTTGGTAAACTAGCCATAGCATGCAGACAAACTCAACTCTAAACGTGGGCATTTCACGACGTATTAACGAACCTTAAGTTATGATAACATCAGCGTTTGTGAGTTTCCGCGCATGTACGTGCACACGCGTGAATGTGTGTGTGTCGGCAGAGCGAGGCAGAGAGTCAGCATGTGTGTCAGAGTGAAATATAGATGGAGGAGGCCGGTGTGTGTGAGGGTCAGCGAGGTGCAGTGTAACTGTCGACAATCACAGCCTTATTTACCTGTCAAAAACACTATCATCCCACACAGCCCCAGCCAAGCAATTTCTCCTGTCTCTTCCTCCCCTCCTCTCTTTCTCTCCCCCTCTTTCTCTCTCTACCTCCAATTACAACCTAGAGGGCTATTTCTCTCCAGGACAAAAACACTCCCCACAAGCCCTCCCTCTCCTTTCCGATAGCCCCCTTCTCTCTCTCTCTCTCTCTCTCTCTCTCTCTCTTCCCCCACTTTCACCCGTTCTTGTTCCTCTGCTGAGAGTTGGAGAGTGGAAATGAACAAGCTGTAAACACACACCACTTATCGTAGTGTATGCTGTTGTGTATTTGTTGGCGAAAGGCAGGCGAGGTGGAGGCTGTGGTATATGAGGGCAGAGGTGTGGGCTACAGTAGCAGCCGGAGAGACGTGAAACAAAGATGCACCACAGGTTGAGAGGCAGTTTGATCAATGCACTGCTGGGCGCTCACTACACCCTTCTGCTCCCAAACGGCAACTGCTGAAATGTGCACAGTTACAGAGCCCGGTGAATACGTGTAGAATAAGTCCTGTGCTGTTTGTTTGCTTGATC
>CALSBZ010043967.1:247684-271982 GCA_943591055.1 Gobionotothen gibberifrons
CAAAAACAAAAGTGTTGCGTTTATATTTTTGTTCAGTGTATATTGATGTCTTTTTAACTCTCAAAGATCAACCTAAAATCAGTCTCTTTGTCACTTTCAAATAAAAGCATCTCAAACAACAAAATCTTTCAAATAAAAAATATAAATCCAGTGTCAGTGAGGCTTTAAATGTGTTGAATAAACATGCATAATCTTCCCAAATAGGTTTTTAAAGTATTAATATGCCAAGAACTCACCAACTGTATCCGTCAAATACAGCAAGTGTAGTCAAAAGTACAATATTTGCTCTATAATGTGGTACGGCAGAGTCTCGAATTGAGAAAAACGAATGACATGAAAGTAAAGTAGCGTTGAGTTAACTCACTCATGTGTTTGGAAACAGCTAGGACACTTTGTACCGCAGCAGCTCGTGGGCCACGCTACTGAAGGGGTTGATCAAACTGAAGGGTCTCTGGATATCCTCGGGGGGTTTTACACTTCCACGGCAAACAGGACTGATGGCCGACCCCCCCGGCAATATGACTTGTTCACTCAGCCCCTCCAACATCAGTGTCTCTATTTCAGTCGCCACATCTGTTATTGTCTGATTCTTAAGAAAAAAGTGGCTGAGCGGAGGATAATGAAATCAAAGGCCAACACACACAGTCAACAAGCCCCTGGTAAGAAACACACTGTGTCAATATTAATCTCCCTGACAGAAAGTCGAAATGTGGCATCTGTCACACATCATCTTCCCTCTCTGCTGTCTTTCTGCGGAGTGGAAAAAGATGGAGGGGACGTGGTTTTGGTGGGAGTGAAGAGGGGGAAGTTGTTGGAAATTGAGGACATGGACCGGAAAGGACAAAGGATTTAGGGATTTACGAGAAAGACTTTGTATGTTTTTATTGTGTCCTAGGATTTGGTATGGCATGCCTTTGGACACTCAAGCCTTTAGTTAAATAAAAGCACATTTCAAGGACAGTTGTACGCCATGGCATGTCATGGGCACTTCTATTAAAACATATTTTTAACATAAGTACTTGAAAGACAAACACACGTAAAGATAATCTTCCTTAACAGTTAGAGAACTGGACTAACGATACGTGTTTAACAATAATGCTCAAAATATATAAGATGCAGTTTTTAATGTCCCTCTTGACCAATCTCTTCGTCTAAAACTTGAGTCAATAATCAACACGCGGTAACTACTGTATGTACCCGAGTAATCAAATACCTCTTGTGTATTTCCCTTCGGCTGTAGCTTCAGTTATGATACTACTCCTTTTGTTGTGGAAATCTGTAACACACGGCAACGACCGATACAACATTATTGATTCATGTGATTGCAAAGGTAAATGCCTTTCGATTAATGTGAGGTAATCTGATGCATTTGGCTAATAATAGCAGATGTTTTATTAGTTTTACATCTCATCCATAATTATCATGTAAAGTGTTTTGTTTAGACTGAGATCTTTTCAACACAAACAAAAAGGCCTGGCTTTTCTATATGATCAAAAACCACCAAGGAATTGACCCCACTAACGTATCTCTGTCGCCAAAGCACGGCATCGTACCTCTATATGTCATTGATGTAAAAACTATTAAAAACAAAAACAGTGAACTACACCTTTGACCTCTGTGAAAGGTAATTTATTACAATTGACACTGCAGTTAATGTTGAGCCATTCCCAAGTGAACTGACTTGCTGTTGTAAAAAACTCACTATTGAACCGTATTTGTCGCTGAAAATAGTCCCCAATAAATCATTTGTCTTACTCGGCGTCGTTTGCTTAGGATTTTCAAATGTTATCTTCAGTAGGAGTGAATGGGCTCTTTGCCAGTGAGTGCAACTCTCAGCCCAAAAGTTTAGAGATGACATTGTTAGTTTGTCTGTAACTCTAACAATATAGCATTTAAAAATAACTCAAGTTTACACAACAAAGACATTTCCGCACCTCATGCCTAACTGCCACTAAAACCACTACAGTCATGAACACAGTGACATGACCTCCAGATTCAAACAGTGCATATTCAAGGTTAAAATGTGAGAAGCAACAAGTCGGTGAGGGATGAGCTTCTGACTGGAGGGCAGCAAAACTAATGCTGCTCCCATAATCAAATGCTTAAGGGCAGCCATCACAACACAAGATCTCTCGGTGATGAGATATAAAATGTCCTCCGATATTTCATCAGCTTTCCCATGCTTGAGGTTCCTCCTCCCCATGCACTTCCTCTATCCTTTATTTATCCTTCAATCATCCGGGACTCTCTTCTCCTTTTCAGCCCGTTATCTCTTTCTCCCACTCGTTTCACCCAGAACACTTTCCTTTCTTTCATCCTTTTTTCCATCTGCTTCCTATTCCTCCCACCTCTCTTCTTCCTCCTCTTCATCCCTCCCTCCCTCCCTCTCTGTCTTTTGGACATTTCTCTTAGTCCTTTCTGTATGCCTCCACCTCCACCATCCCCTCTTTCCCCTGTGATGAATGAGTCTGTCTGCTGGGTGCAGTTCATATTTACTGAGCAGGGGAGCGCACACTGTCAGTCTCCCTCGCCCTCCACATCTCTATCTCTGCACTAAAGAGACAGAAGGAGCAAGAGGTTAGAGTGGGATGAAAGGAGGAGGGATGCCGTGGTCAAGAGATCCTCTCGGGGAGTCGCCATGATAGCGACCGACTTGGTGGAAAACACGTTAGTTATACCAGCGTAGTTTCTCAGTGCAAGCATTACACGGTGGTTGAGGGAGAGAGAAATCTTCCTCACCTCTTGACCAACCTGTCAATGTGGTGATACTAATGGGGAATAAACAGCATCTTTCTATCCTTTATGTGTAACTCGGCAGCCCACTCTCAGCACTCAACATTTTAATGGCGTTTTCTCTCTCCTTCCTTTGTGTGAGCCATGCTTTTAGGCACATTTGGACTTGAGAGGGAGAGAAGTAAGAGCCGCTACCAGCTGCAGCTTACCAAAGGCCCACAAAATACCCAGTTTCATCTACGCCCACACACACCAGTGTGTTGCGGGGAGTCAAACGGTGTGTTTTGACCCGTGTTCTGACCCCTTCATGAATAAGAGGAGTGGATGTGGGCCTGCCGGAGCCCAAAGGGACAGGCCAAGAGCCGCTGCAAAGCCCTGCAGAGCCACCATCTCTTCCCACACACTGACCTCCGAGGCCAGCCAACACCAAAACCGCCGCAGCGTGACGACACCGGTGACACCCAGCGCCGACGCACACAATGTGTTCCTCTGCCAAATTGACAAAATATAGACCGTAAATACAAGGAAAATTGGATAGCTCAAATTACATCACAAAAAGAAAATCCCCTCAACTGGACTTTATAAGATTCAATATGGGGTGATTCAATTCTCAGGCGGCAAGCTAAAACACTGCAGACTGTCTGTCAAAGGGGACAGATTGAAAATGTTTTTTGCCGTTTGGCTCTAGGACAGGGAAGGGCTAAGTAAATGTAAGATTTTATGTTTTCGATTTGCGGATGATTTGCAGCAGACTCAGGCATCGTGGTGCATCTATATCGGAGATGATTAAACATTATGTCACTGTAAATATTCATATCGTGTAGCTGTATGTCCGAATATAAGGAGCAGAGTGAAAGAGAATCAGGGGAAAATAGCAGCAGGAGAGGAAAAAGAGTAGAACGCCGAAAGAAGGGAAGGAAAGCATCATGCTATAATCATCTGAATATTAGGGGAAATTGGACACGGGAAAAAGGCGAAAATTGGATATGGGAAAGATTTCAGAGGAGCAGAGAGAAAAGCATCAAATGTGAAAACAATGGCCGGTATCAAAACGGATGGGACCAAATGTAGCCTCCTCTGGATAAATCACTGCTGTAAAATATCCTTTAGGAGGTTCTGAAAGCCATCGTCCGCAGACAAATGACGGGGTCAGAGGTCGTACACAGGGAGCACTATCAGCTGGAACAACACTGTCTATGATGGAGGAGGTATGATGGAGGCATTACAAAAGGGACAAAAGAGACCTTTTCTATATGCAATGCTGACCACAGGCTCATTCCATATCATAGTTCTAACAAATTGGCAAAAAACTTCTGAGCGGGGAGGCATTTCCTGAGCTCGCCTATTCCCCGAAGCATCCTTTTCCACAGCTATCCATTTCCCCCTGGTGCCTCAAGAGAGGAACTGCCGCTGCTTTCGTCCGAGGCCTTTCAGGGAGAATTCACCAAGCTCTGAGGCTGATGGAGGCCTCAAACTGTGATGCATCCGGCTATCACCCGCCACACGATGAGACACGCGCACGCCAAACGGAAAAGGGTAAACAGTAACACCTTTATTTATCAGGATGCATTCTCTGTGTTTGTGTGCTGCAGCAGCATCCCCCCCCCTCCCCATCCTCCACCTCCTCCCCGGATCATATTTGTCCATCTGCCTGCCACGCCGATGGAACGGTCCAAAAACGGCTGCTGTGCAATCTATCTCAATTTTCCAAAATCTATTAACTTTCTTTGTGTGGCCTGCCTCTCCCCGAGCCCGATCTTTAAAAACCGTGGTTGTTCAACAATTATGATAACTGCAACAGGGGGAATTAGAGAATCCACCCATTCATCTCTCTGCCCCTCCTCCGCACAGACATGACGCGGCTAAATGAAAAATGGACACGCTTTAAGAAGTATTGATTCCAGCTTTAAACAAAGGTACAGTCAATATTATTTACTCCTAAATATATCTTTGTTATCTGCGCCGGAGCCGTAGTTACTGCTCTGTCCTCGTAATTGCGGACATAAAAATAATAGACCAATTCCCACCGAATTGACCGAGACAGGTCTGGTTGTGGCCCTCGTCGTAGTGATGCATATCCTGGGTGTAAACGAATGTGCGGGGGGGAAGATTTTCCTCTGATGAAAGCCCTGCTCCAGACAGATATATATTCCGATTCAAACGGGGGATAAAATGCAATGCGAATTTAAAAAAAGAAACCATTACAATATATTTCAACGGTAATCAGAAACACTATAAAGGCAATCATCTTCTTTCCATTATTGTTTTTCATGCAGTATCACAAAAAAATGGTTTTCCTGCCTCAGAGGTTTGTCATGTATAGATTTTCTTGTTTCTTTTCTCCTCGGGCTTCTGCTCTCATGTGAAAAACACAAGATATTTTGTTGGTAGCTATATATTATTTATTTGTGTCATGCCATGCTTCTTCCTGTTGAATCAGGACTTAACCTATATTAGTTGATCTTTTAATTGATCATGGATCAACTCGTAATTTTACATTTTCTGATGAACTCTTACTTAATTCTGTACAATTAAAGCCTTCCAAAGATCTTGGACATTATGGACTATTAGCTGCATCAAAGTCTGGAAAGCACTAATTGTTTAAGTACTAGGACAGTGGTTCTTTAACTGTGTGCGACTGCATTTTGGGACAACCATACACCATTCATCATCATCATCTTTTCAATTCTCTCTACCCATAAGCCCCCCCCCCCCCCTCTCAATCAACTTCCTCTTGACTGCCTTTTTTTTGGTTTATTTTATTTTACTATACTTACTTATTTGCCTGTCCTTGTTAGTCTACCCCCCTCACACTGTAAAGCGTCTTTGAGTTGTGAAAAGCGCTATATAAATAAAATGCATTATTATTATTATTATCATTGATGCGATATGAAACTATACAAAACAATATGAATGCCATTGTATTCCCCTGCAGAGTCGTGGTTAGCCTGTTTCCCAGCTAGATTAGCATGATGTGTGTGTTGTTATTTTACAAAATGTCTAATTAATTCTTGATTTATTTTTGTGAATTAATATTTCATGAGTACTAGATTAATCTATAACATTTTATTTGGCATTGGATGTATACAGTTTACAGAATAAAACAAGTGATAACAATTATAGAAGCACATTTGCATGGATATGAATACAGGTGTTTGCAGATTCATGCATGTGTGCCTTGGGGACAACATTTTCAAAAGTCCCTAGAGAGTACTTTGACGACTGGTATCTAGGACCAAGTACACCATAGTTATAACCACGGTGATGATGGTTGACATGCTGCGGCAGGTCTGAATGATTTGTGCAGCACGGACAAATATTCAACTCCTGCGGAGACAAATCTGGGGAGAGAAGAAAGATGCATTAGTAAACTATGTAGTGACCGTGACAGAATTTAAATGCAGGTAATAATGAATGTATATATTATTAAATTCCAATTAGAGAAGACATCCTACTAGCCTTTCCAAAAAGTACACACAACATGTATCCATGTTTGTCTGGCTTTAATTTGACCTATGATTATTTATAAGTAGACACACATAAGTGCACTAGGAAAATACAATTTGAATCTTGGTACAGTATACTGCATATTTCTTCTTCCCATTTCCTATTATTAATGCCATTTATTTGTATGTGCACAGGAAAGCATGTTGGTGTCATATTTTATATTCCTAGTACTGAACTTTACAACTTTTGAGATCCTATTAAAGAGCGTGGAACATTTAATTTGTATTAAAAAGAACCGCACTAAGTCCCATCAGATCGATCTAAGGGTGTACAAGTTAACGATGAAATTAATCCTGAAGGTCCTGTATGTGGAACTTGCATTTCGCTACTATATAATAATAATTATAACAATAATTAAAGGTATTTAAATAGCGCTTTCCATAGTACTACTTCTGTGATCTCTCTTTTGTTATCCTTATACACTGTAACATCTACCTAGGGAAGATTTTTTTTTATCCCCTGCAACCCCAAAATGTAGTCTGCTCAGTCAAACGACTTCTTAAAAAGTTAAGCATACCACCAGAAAAATCACCCAACCGTCCACATGCTAAATCTCCACTGTAAGAACTTTCCCTGACCTCTTTTAAGGACACTACAACTCGACTTCTCTGTCTGCAAAACATACTTAATTTAGATTTTGTCAAATTGTTCATGGATGTTGATTAAACAAGTCAGGAAAGGTATTGACGGTGAACCACAGTTGGTATAATGTCTATCTGGCTTCATTTATGTTAGCAGCAGGTTAACCTAATGTGCCTTGTGTAGCCATGACCAAAATAGTTTTATGCATGCAGGGGATAATTGACTGCTTCAGCAGCAAGTCAAGCAAAAAAATAGCATCAATTGTTTATTTGCCTGCCACAGGGTAGTCTTTTATTAACACATTCAAAATGTAGTAACCGTAATCACATTATTTAGTTGGTTGTTGTGTTTTTAACAAAGGAGACATCAATGTACGGTTCAATTGTCAATTAGAATGTAATCATATCCTCAAAAGAAATCTGTACTAGTCCGATCAATAAATACATATCCCAATGAGAAAGGCTTTACATATTTTTGTCTACTGAGTAATGGACACTCCCCCACCCCCCCTTTCCCTCTTTATTTATATTTAGTTGTTGTCTTTGTACTGTTTTGTTATTATTTATTTTAGTTTTGTCCTGTCTGTACAACCCTCTCTTACATTTTGGCTACATGGTCTGTTTTGGTTATAATTGTGGTTTGAATATTGTACGCCTTCAAGGGAAGCTCTTCTATTGATGTTCAATAGTAGAGACTAGGCTGAACACTGGTAGCTTTGAACTGTTCAATCTAACCTATCAATGTACCAAATATCTTTTCTATGTGTCTTCAATAAAAATATATTAAGAGGCTTTAAATAAAGCATCTAGCTGCACCGAGGAGGATTAGTCAAAGATCAGATGTGAGGTGGCTCACCTGTGTTGCTTTCCTCTGCCTCGGCTGCTGGTGTGTCCTCGTAGTGTCCAGTTAAGCGTGGCTCAGGCTCTCTCTCTCCACAAATGCCTCCAGGCCTTCAAATTCCCAATTCCCAAACTTTGTTACACGGCAGATTTCACGTGTCTCAGGGTCCGCTGGCTCCTCTTCCACTTGTTTACAGTAAAAATCAGTGCAGCTCATACTCCCCTGTTCATGTTTCAACTCTCCACATTGTCCAGTGCAGAAAATAGAGCGTCCTTGTTTTCTTTTTGCAGATCTGATAATGTTCTAAATAAGGGAGAATTCATTTTGTTTTTTAGGGCATATCCCTTCAGAGTGATGCTTTAGTTTTGAGGGGTTCCTCTTCTCTTTCTGGGGAAAGTCAATTATAGTTTGTACATCTTGGATTGTGTCCTCATCCCGTTATGGTTCAGTCTTTTTAGGGCAAACTGGTTCCCACATGAAAGAGTGGATCTTACTCTTACATACCTCTGTCTTCGGTGTGTGCAGTCTTTTGAGGATGTTGAATTCTTGCTTCAGCAGACTGACTCATCTTAGCTGCTGCCTTACTATTCAGCGGAGAGGAAATCTATAGACCTGTAGATAAGAGAAAGCATAAGTCATGAACAAAAAGCCAAAGCACTTAGTATTAAGCAAAAAGGAACAAAAGGCAATTTGTTATTTTACCCATTTACAAGCTGAACGCACACTATATTATGAAAATGTGCATTTACAATGTGAATTAAGCAATAGCTTAAACTGCATGTTATCTGTCAGTGTAAATATGTATTTGGCTGTTTAACTTTTGTGCAAACAAACTGGGAATAAAACACAATCTTTCAAAAGCAACAGTAATTTTATACAAAATATCATATGTAAAATCTGCGGAAACTGTCACTACGTCCGTCAAACGTCAGTAATGTAAGAAGTAGACGGAGTAAAGTACCAACTGCAGCTTTGATGTGCATCTATGAGCCACTAGAGGTCTCTGTATCTGAGGTTATATCCTTTCTGTAGAGAAAAGATAGACTTGGTATTGCTGAGATCATTCTACAAAATACTGTTACACTGTGTTTGCAGCTATGAAAGCCATTCTCCCATAAGTGTGGATTTAATATATTGTTTATGCAATCAAAATGTGTCAAATCCCCTCATTTCATTTTAAATACAGAGAGCAAATGATTGATTATATGACAAACTGCAGAGGCCAATTCACAGTAAACATGTGATGCACGACCAGGAAATATAAAAAGAGCTTTAGACATGTTTGTCAATAAAGCATGTCAATTATATGGGACTATACAGTTTGTAAAGATATTTCCTGTTCATTCTAACAGCACTTTCATGTGGCCCGATTTTAAAGACCAATATCTAGTTGTAGGCCTAAAGATAATGAAGTTCAGCTTTATGGAGACTTTTGTTGAACACATAATTAGGTGTTTCTGTTATTCCAGTTAAAACGTGTCTTTATATAAAATCTGCCAAATGCTGGAGACACTGTTGGTTCTCTGAGGGAAATCATTATGTTATATTCTGGTCTTGTACATTTTTCATTTCCTTTGGTTGTTGAAGTTTTGCACAAAGTAGTTCATATGGATATTGCACCAAAAACTGATTTTAGCCACTTTTTTAGTTATGCCTTTCGTATCAACTGTGCTAAGAATCTGAAATAAATATCCAACATTTGTAAGTAACATTTTCCAATAGCAAGTAGCCCAAATGAAGGTTCTCTTAGCCTTAACCTTAAAATCAGTTTTTGGTTAAATGATTTAAGTATATTTAACATTTCACTATTTTGTATACCTGCATTTTGATGTAGGCTACTGTATGCACCCTCTTTGCTCCTTTATTATCCATTTTGTATTTGCATTACTGTACATTGAGCTCATGTGTTTTACAGAACGCTTGGATAGACAAGGCTTTTAAACACTGAACATGAAAAGATTGTTTGTATGTAGCTTGGTAAAACTCAATTAAAATAGAATAAAGAATTAAAAAGTACTTTGAGTTGCCTGTTTGTTTGGGAGGGAGGGAAAGAACTATAGGCTACAAGCTGCCTTACCTTAGCCATGATAACTATCGACGGTGCAACCTAAATTAATTTGTAATTTGTCTGTCCAATGACCTTGCTCCCTTTCATGTCATGTGATACCTTTGCGTGACGAGCGAACCCTTTAATCAACCTGTACTGTACTGTACTGTAGGGGGGAGGGGAGGGCAAAAACAATATTTGCACCGGGGCCAATCACAACCTTGTTACGCCACTGCCGCTATTAACGTACAGTTTGTTGAACACTTCGACAAAGATATGAGAAAACTAAACTTACTTACGGATCATGCAGCGGATTAGGAGGTCCTTCAATCGGGTTCTTCAGAATGAGCCTTTACTTTAAAGGCTTAAACCCTTGCCTTCAGAAAACTTGTCAATTTAAATGTAAATATCAGCGTTGTTAGCTAGCTTGTTTTAGGACTGCATTAGCCCCACTTAAAGAGTTTAATTTCAGTTAAAACATTTACTTTAGTTCAGCCTTCTTTTGTCTGCTAGTTTATACATGTTAATGGTCACGAAACTCATTAGTTATACGATTAATAAAGCTCACATTTTTGTGAATTATTGACTGTTGAGTTTACTGACTTATTGGCAACACAAACAAACTGCTGAATTATTGTGCGTATATTTTCACCTGAGCGGGGCTTCTTTATATCCGCCTTGCCATCCAGGGCGGAGCTTATACGTTAAGCACAATGCTAAAGAGGAGTGACCCGCCCCGCCGGGTTACGCCGTGCCTTGGACCAACGGTCAATGAACTACACTGTAAACAAATAGTGCGGCATGCAAACTTTCATAGGATTACAACTTTACCTTTACGTCCCAAAGTTTGTATGACCCAGTAATCAAATGTTTTTGTTTTGTCATTTACATTATTTTTTATAATTTAGCAGCTGTCTATACAATTATCTATGGTCTATTGCAAGTTATCAGCAATAATTTGCAGTGCTAGTCCTATTTTTACAATACCGAATCCCCTTTTGTGTGATTTTGTTTTTATTAAGCTTTTAACAATTATTTCTTTATATTTTGTTGTATGTGCAGAAAACACAACCAGATTTTAAAAAAAGAAGAAAAAAGGTTTATCCAAATTCAGTAATCTTAATAAATCCATTATTTTTTTATCATCATTAAGTCAAATCAAATCTCTAGTTTTCAGTCTTGTGTGAAATATGGGCATCCTTATTGTGGGCATTTAACACTTTTGCACAAAAGGCTTAAAATAATTTGCTCTCTCCCAGTATCTTAAGTCACAGTAGCATTACACACAGTGTTCATGCATTCATCAAATAATTTATTACATTTTTACAAATAATACAGCATTTTTCTGTGAAACACACAACCGTACATTAACAACATGTCTCCATGAACTTTGCCTTACACGATGACAACAAGCCTTCATTATAATATAGTGTTTTTCAAAACCGGTTTATCATAAATCTAAATTTAAATGTCACTGTGTGTGCTGTGTGCTCTACATGTGTGACCATTAAAGAGGGTTTCATCCCTCCGATTCTATCTATCTATCTACAAGGCCTGGGATAATGCTTTAATAAAGTTGCATGCAGTAACAAAAATGTCCATGTGTGTTTTTCCACTTTTCTTTACAAGTTAATGTTATCCGAGTGACGAAAATGTACAGACAAATTATATAAATATTCATACACGGATATGAGTTTTGAATTAAAAAAACGTACATACATCTCTATTAATAACCACTTCAAAATCAGTATAGCTGATATATAATCATGTTGTTAAAGTCAGCGACATTTAGCCACGTGCCCAGAGAGATGGTGAGAGCGAGCAAACCTGCGCAGGCAGTTCGGGCAAGAATATGGCTTCTCGCCTGTGTGGGTTAACATGTGAGTTTTAAGATGTCCTGACAAACGAAAGCTTTTTCCACATTCTTCACACGTGTAGGGACGCAGGTTGGTGTGACTCCTCCTGTGCTTACCCAGATCGCCGGACGAGGTGAAACGATTGTGGCACTCTGGGCATTCAAAGGGCTTTTCCCCAGAGTGTATCCTCTTATGCTTGGCCAGATCACCTGACTGAGTGAAACTCTTGTCGCATTCATTGCATTTGTAGGGTTTCTCCCCAGTGTGTATGCGTTGGTGGTTCCGCAGATGTGATAGGCGAATGAACCTATTGCCGCAGACTGTGCAGTGGTAAGGCCTTTCTCCGGTGTGTGTGCGCAGGTGTATTTTCAAAGCCCCGATGTCTCCAATCTTCAGCCCACAGTCACCGCACTGGTGAGCTTTCTCAATGTTGTGGATTTTGGAGTGAACCCTGAGGTTTCTCTGGGTGATGAAGTCCTTCCCGCACACATTGCAGTGAAAGGGTTTCTCATCGGAGTGCGTCCTAATGTGGAGAGTCAGACTCGACTTGAATCCAAACTCTTTTCCACATTCAGAACAAGAGTATTCCTTCTTCCCCGAGTGTGTGGTTAAGTGGCACTTGAGGTGATGCGATCTTAAAAAGGCCTTCCCGCACACCTGGCATTTGAAAGGCTTCTCCCCTAAGTGTATTTTCATGTGTTGCCGCCACCCGCTGCGCTCCACAAACCTCCTGCCACAATCCTTGCAGACATACGGCCGGTCACCCGTGTGCGTGCGCATGTGATCCTCCAGGCTTTGAGGTGTGCCTATCATCTTGCCACATTCTGGACACTTCACACCAACATCCAGACAGATTGGCTTATCCTCGGCTTCTGTGTTTTGCTGCTCGTGACACAAATGCGGCCCTTGACCCCAGGTAGCTTTGAAACTCTTCCCACACTTGGCGCAGCTGAGATGTCCTCCTTTGGTCGCCACGGACATGCTGTGCCAGCGCTGACAGTGATTCTTCAGATTCTTCAGGTACTGGAAGCTGCGCGCGCATGTCGGACAGGGGAAGAGTCTGCGAGGAGGGGCAGAAGGGTGGGCTTCGCGTACATGGAGCCTAAGGTGTACTTTAGATGTAAAGGTGCTGCTGCAGACGGTGCACGGGTGTTTGGGGATGAGGTTCAGTGTGCGGCTTGAGAGGCATTTCTTTAGTTTGGCAAGATACTCCTTCTGATGGACCCACTTGACATGCTTCTCCAGGAAGTCCAGGTCAGTGAAGGAGACATCGCAGTGAGGACATGGATAGACGTCAGACGATGACTCTGGGGAGGAGAGGAAGACACACAGGAGGCAAAGTGCATTAAATGAAGGTGGTAATTATGATTTTCAAACTTCCCTATTATACAGACAACGTGAAAAATACTTAAAAGTTATGAGCAACAAAATAAGACTATTGCATTAATAATAAACAGTATAAATAATAGATTTTGCTGTAATTTGGCCCTTCATATGTACATATTTTCTATTTTGAGATGTTTCTATTTTATGTTGGTTTATTTATTACTCTTTTTTCATTTTCAGATGTGCAACGCATTGTTTTAACATGCCGAGTCGAAAAATAGTAAATCCAGTAGAGATGTCCCGATCCGATCACGTGATCGGGGATCGGAGCCGATCGCGTGATTTTCAAAAGATCGGAATCGGGAGAAGAAAATCAGGGAGCGGGATTTTTTAATTATTATTATTTTTTTTTTTTTTTTATTTAATGTTACAAAACAAAAATGACCATGTTCAAGTCTTAAAGTCATCCTGAGGCCTTAGTTTTGGTTTCAAATTACACAACATCATGTATGTGTTGCTTCTTTGGGGCTTGTTTTAGACCTGGTTGCTTATTTCTCTCAAACCTGGCAATAGAGTGGGCGCAGTGTCTAATAGTAGCAGTAAGCTAACGAGTACAGATAAGCTTTATTTTGTTTTGATCCAAATGCTGCACAACTGAACTGATCCAATGCTGCTGTGAAAAAAAGAAGCTATATCCATGTTGGATAGAATGGGTAGTTGGGTACTGTCATTTAAATAAAAAAATAACCTTAAGGGACAACTTGAATGCTTTTTTCCTTTTTTTTCTCTTAATGCATTGCATAAAGATCGGATCGGGAAAAATCGGTATCGGCAAATTGTCAAAATCAAATGATCGGAATCGGATCGGGAGCAAAAAAAGGTGATCGGGACATCCCTAAAATCCAGTCTTATCTTATCTAAATATATCTAAATATTGCAAATTACCACGACATATGAGTTACATAAGCTGCAGTGCCACAAATGGCAAAGTACTGGCTTTATCTGATATTGCATTAATACTTATACATTTTAAAATATTTGATAACCTGCTGTTGTATTAGTGCAATGAAGAAACACACTTTTTAATATAAAAGAAACACCAAAACGTCAATAATATCCAGGGATTGCCTGTTTTTTTTTATAAACTACAGATATCCTACCTTTGCAGTCCTTCTCTCCTTCTCCATAATCTCCCCTGAAGTGTACTGTTGCCTCCCCCCCTCTCTGCTGCTCAATGTGTGTCTCCTCTTTTATCCCTGACTCTGGTTCCTCTTTGACAGCAGCCTCAGTGAGATCTGGATGATGCTCAGAGTCACACTCTTCCTTTATGTGTTGCTGAACATCTGGCCTGCATGCCTCAATCCCATCCTTAGTGTCTGAGCAGCATGACGAGGGTCCATTGTGCTCCTCACTGATCTCCTGTGAGAGTGGTTCCTCCTTGATTTGGATGGTCAGACCCGCTCCATTAGTAAGCACTTCCTCCTCTGGTTCATATTCAGTCTTAACTACCAGAACATCATGTTGTTTCTCCCCTCTCTTTGCTTTGTTTTGCAAAGACTTCTTCTTGGTGGATTTCATCTTCATATGGTCACCATTAGGGTTTCGTCACTTAATGTGCTGCGAACAAGAGGGACACATTGCTGAGGTTAATTTATAGTACAGAAAAGGCAGTAACATACAGTACATTTGCATAAATACACGACAAAAGTCTTCATCTTCTCCATATTTCTGTTATCTACGGGTTAGCATCATAGCTAAGCATCACTAACGCCTGCATTAGCCTAGCAGCGGGGCTAGCACTGTGGGTCATTAACCGTGACAACCGTTTTCTTGCAGCTAGGCAACTGTCAATGTTATTACGGACAATCAGCTGTAAAGAAAAATACTGACTGTTGATAGTTTCGTCATTCAGTCAAAGCTGCTATTTCATACCTAAGCAGGTTAACGTTTAATACATGACTAGAATATAACACAGGAAGAGCAGCACACTTCCTCCTGCTCCGGCCAATCAGCGCAGGTCACTGATGTCCAAGTGTTACATCACGGGATTAAAGCAACAGCAACACTATCACAAATACAACCATTTACTGCCACTGCATTTTATTAAATAAATAACTAAACATGTCTTATAATGCACAGCCATTCTTTTTCTTTTATTTAAACCTGTCTTATTCTACTTTATCTTTCTTATTCGCATTCTCTTGGCTTTTTTTTATGACTTTTTGAAATGTAACCTTTACATGGTTTCTGTATTCTGGTGGGTTAACGTCATTTGACAGGTGGCATTGTTTAACATGGGTTTAGTATAATTGTAATATGGATGTTATAAAGGTGTAATAATAGTGTGATTTGGGTGTAATGTTAGTGCTGTATTAATGGTGTAATAACGGTTTAACATGGGTGTAATAATGGTGTTAGATGTGTGTAGTGTGGGTGTGATAATGGTGTATTAACAGTGTTGTATTGTATGGCTGCAATAATGTTGTTTAACCCTTCTATTGTCTTAGTTCCCCCCGCCCCTTACTTTGGTGTTCGCGGTCCTGTTTTAACTGCTATTACATTAACACAAAAACCATTAATCATCACCAAATGTCATTTAACACCCTTTCAAACTTGACATATTGTATCAGACTACTGGTATACATGAACAACTGCAGTAAATATACAAAGAATAGACACTGAACATGTATTGCGTGTGCCAGTGTGATTCACATGGGGGTATTGGGTGTAACTTTATAACAGTGTGTGTGTGTGTGTGTGTGTGTTTATGTGTGTTTTATCTGATCTGCATGGTTGCTAATTCCTTTTCTTTATGGCGGCCATTTTTGACCGGGAATAAAGAATTAAAAAGTTGACTAAATCATCCAAAATTCAATGAAAGTGGTGATCAGCAATTGTATATGTTCAAATGTCTAATGTGAAGGATATCATAAAGCCTTAATGCAATCGAATGTAAAACAAAAAAGTTATGATTGATGAAAGTAGTAAATCGGTCAGATTTGACCCGAAGGCAACAGGAGGGTTAACAGTGTAATATTGGTGTGATATGGGTTTAATAATGTATGAAATGTGTACCCTACATGGAGATAGTATTTCTGAGTGTAAAATGGAAAACAAAGGAACATCGTTCTACATTTTTTTAGACTAGATACATTAGAAAATCACAATTAAGTATTGTTTCTAATTATTTTGTAAGGAGTTGTTAAGGGTTAATAGGCATTTGTAATTAGTTTTCCCTCCTGTAAAAAAAAAGCCACAGTCATGTTTCACAGACTTTATTCAAGCCGACTCAGGACAGAGAATCTTGACGCAATATTCTGTACAGCACTGTTCCCTTTTTTGAAAACAAAAAAACAAACACAACAAAATGTATGTACAAAATATGTTAAAAAAAAGAACATACACAAAGATACAAGACAAAAAAAAAACAGTATTAATGCTTAATCGTGGAGGGCTGTTATAAATAGGGACAGTATGTATTTGAAGCTTTTGCTGTGAGTATACAGTTCATGATTTTGTTCAGTCGATAACAAGCCAGTAGCATCATTCTGAGTTCATTCATGACTCGTGTGCCATCTGAGGCTGGACGACATCTCTTCGTGTTTCTCGTGAATAATGGGGCTCATTGCCTCCATGCAGTGCAAAAAGGAAACCAGAGAGGAAACACAAAAAACAAACAAAGTAATTCAGTCTCATCACAAATAAAAAAAGCTTTCACGTCTTCTCAAAATCTCTCACCAGGAGAATTCTTTCCGTTGCGTTCATTTCGATAAAAGTAACATTTTCCATACTTTTTCTTTTTTATACATCCAATTTCTTTTCTTTTTTTTTTTAAATCAAATTGATTGGCTATTACAATCATTTAAGCAGACAAGGTGCCTGAAAACAGCAGTCCAGCTAAACGAGCCAAACACCAACATACATTTTATGTCAACAAAATGTAACCAAACGTTTCCAAAGGACACATACTTTCTTCTTTTCATGGACGAATTATGTTGGGTTTCTCAATTATACTAATAGGAAAACATCATCCTTCATTATATGTTCAAGTCATGAAACTAAATGTGTTATTAAGTGTAAGCCGTTCGACTCGCAGACAAGGCAATAAGTGAAGGCAGATGAGAAGAAACACAAATTAAAGTGTAACAGGTGACTGAATATGCAAACAAACCTATTCAGGATTCTGTGTAACATAAACACGTAGCCTCGAAGCCTGCCATATACTGAGCTACAGTTATAAATCAACTGTGATATCAAAAACATCTCACAAGCGACTTTGACTTTTTTTTACCTGCACGGAGCTGACAATCACAATCTTGCACATTACGCCTAACCAAAGTCTTTTGTTCTCAACGGCAATTTTGATTGTCACTTTCTGGGGGTATAAAGCACATGTTGGTTCCAAAGAGAGTATTTTTTAACACCTCTTTGTCAGTGAGAAGAGTTGTGTCCTCAGTCCGGCTTCAGTCTGTGTGTGAGACTGAGTGTGCTCACACCTCATAGACAGGATGTGTTGTTGAAGCATGAAGCAGTTGTAGTGCATTGTGGAGACAGCTGGCATGGTCATGTGAAGCACTGCAATACATAATACAAATAAAAATACACTTAATAATTCATTTTACAGTGTATGTACAACTCTGTTCAAAATGCTCACGTGAAGCGACATAACTCTTGGACTTTTGCCTTGCAGCTTTCAAACTAATTCAATTCATCCCCTCTCTTTTACACCGTTATCTTATATTGTTGCTTCCCTACATAGCCATAGTGGTGAGGTGTTGATGCCCGAGCAGACCTTTGCGCCCCCCTCCCCCCGGGTGACCCCCTCCGCTGCCATGGCCACAGTATTCTTGCAGGTTCTGACGCAGAGTAACCAGTGCAGAGCCCAGGCAGGCCCGATTGGGAGCCAGGACCCCCCCGGGCAGCTGGAAGAGGACGGTGGCCACCCCGGCCATGCCGTCGTCCGTGGGCTCCAGGGTGATGGGCCCGACCTTAAAGGTGGAGTAAGAAAAGCCCATGAGCTGAGAGAGGAAGGGGTCGGAGCGGCAAAAGTTCTGGTAGCCGCTGTACGTGGACGGGTGGTGATGTTGTGAGGCGGGGGTGCCAGTCGTGGTGCTGGCATAGTGGTGGGTGTTCAGGTAGTGAAGCGGAAGGTGCTGCCCACCGTTGCCCCCTCCGCCCAGGGTGAGGTGATGGTGGTGGTGCGCCGTGGGTCCAGAGCCCGGGTCGTGTTTGTAGGAGACACCCCCCGCCCGGCCCCTCTGACCCACCACTACACCTCCTAGCTTGCTTGTGCGGGCGTGAGCGAGCGACACGGTGCTGCCCCCCCCGCCCGTTGACGGCAGGTAGATGAGCTGAGGCTCCTCGGGCTCCAGGTAAATGGTGAGTTTAGCGAAGGGCCTCGACGCCATCTTGGTCATCTCCTGGATGTGTCGCCGCTGCTCCCGCCGGAAGTCCAGGAACTGCTTCACCTTCCACAGGAGGACGCAGACGGACAGGAAGAGGAAGAAGCAGGAGAAGAAGACAGAGAAGAAGACAAACAGGTCGATGTGGGCTTGGTCCTGTCGCAGAAACAGCAGACCCTGCGACTCCCCCTGCCTCTGGTCAGTTCCCAGCCCTCTCAGAGCGATGTAGAAGCGGCTGGACTTCAGGGAGTGCACCTCGTGAGGGAAGGTGATGACCACGCGATCTCGAACACCACGGACTATCAGCACCGTCTGAGGTTTCCACACCGTGATGTAGCTGATGAGTCCTTCAGCGCGCTCCTCCGTCATCTCTTTCTCCGCCCCCGGGGGTTTTGCTTGCAACTGAAGTGGATTGTGGGAGAGCAAGGGACCCAAGAGACTGGACGAGGCATTGGCAAACACCTTTATAGGGGACGGAGGCGAATCCTTATCTACGCCAGTCGCTGTGCCTCGAGTCGTTGGATCCTCCTCGATCTTGATGGTGTGAATCCCTTTGGATCTGTCTACGTCCACGATGAAGATGTCAGGAGAGTTGGACACGTACACCTCCACCTCCCCAAAGGTAACATCGATGGTAACCCGGATGTCCACGTTGGTGAACTTTGGCTGCGCAGAGAAAAAGACGGTCCGGCCTCTGGGCAGGTTGCGGATGGTGGGGTCATGGAAGCAGTTGGTCTGGGACGTGGGGTCGAAGCAGCACTCTGTGTCCACGTTGAACTGACGGTAGCACTGACGCCCGTTCACTGGGGTGCCGTTGAAGGAGTCTTTGCACTTGGCACACTGAATAAAAGAGCACAACAAATGTTTTGCCTTGCAGAGAAAGAAAGTCAAAGATTATATTATGACCAGCGACCATGGTCAACTTCTGTGTGAATAATATGTTGTCAAAAATGTAAGTAAGTGCCTTAAGTGCATACCTGTTGCTTGTAGCAGTCTTTGCGGTCACTCTGAGCGTTGTTGAGGCAGGAGGGGGTCTCTGTGTTGTTTTGGCAGGGGCATCCTGTACCATCGTGTTCATTACACGTGTCCGCATGGCCGTTACACTGACACCTGCAATGCACAGGAGAACATTCACACTTAAAAGGAGAGACAACTAAAAGGGGAGAAGAGAGTTTTAGTAAGAGTGCTGCTTCTTCAGGCATTTTTGTGGATTGTCTTTTTGCAACATTTTATTTATCTGACCAATAGGCATGGGGAGATTTCCATCTCATTAGTAGCACGTATTAGTTGCTGTAAGACCACATAGATAAAAAGGTCAACTTATAATTTAGTAGTACAACATTCAGTATGCACAGCAGTTATATCACAGAGGTCAGGCATTGAAGGTGGACGGTGCCAAAACATTGAGTATATAGTCTTTTTTATTTAAATCTAAATGCCTAATATTAATGTGTACGTCCGACATATTCATGGTTACCAGATACGTCATTTCCAAAAGCAACATGTTCATGGATGGTGGTGCAGGATGAACAATGTGTCACTAAACAAGAAATAAGCTTCACATGTCAGACACAGGCTCGTACAGATTACAAGATATTAGTGAAAATGCTCTCAAGTCAGTCGTCTGTTTCTTTGTTACAGGAGACTGGGGTTCGGTTCCCAGTCGGGAGGTGTGGCAAGTCCAGTGAGGGCCCTTGGGGAAGACCCTTAATGTGAGAGTCAGACTGGCTCGGACGTTAACCGGGTCAACGAGGTCCTCGTCAGGTGTTGGGGAACACAGCGGTGTGCGTTGAAAGCTTCACCATTCACTTTGAATCGGGTGACGTCACTTTTCGGCGAACTGCATTGTGGGAAGCGACGCGGAGCTTTGCTGGCGTTGCTCGCTGCAAAAGTTTAGCAATGTTCAACTTTTGAAGCCTAGGCAGAAGCGTCAGCCAATCGAATCATATGCCGGTACAAGCTCTAGCCAATCAAACCGCTGCTTGTGTGTCCGGGGCGGGAGATTCATGTGATTGGTTGTTGGTCGAGTTTCAGACACGCCCGCCGGCAAGCTTCAACGCACGCCGCTGTGTGGACGGGCCGTAAGGGTTACATGAAGAGCACGTGGGACTGATGGATACTTCAAAACCCAACATCTAGACTAATAGTAAACAATATTTAGCTCAGTGTCCCAATATCTGCAGTTGCAAACAAACAAAAAAGACCACAGGAACCAAAACAAGTTTATTACTTTAATAATGAATATTGTGATGCATCTATTTTTAAGATAAGATATGAAATGCATGCTATATATTGGATTAATTGTTATCATCCTTTACAAATTCTGTATGTTCTTCCATTTTCATGCTCAGTTGCATCGCTGGAAGTCTTAAGGTCAGTGTCTTCACTGCGGGGGGGCCACAGTTGCTCAACCTGATGTTGGCCTAGGGGCTTTTCTGCCTCTTTTCCTCCTAAACAGACAGGGAGGCAAACAGGTCAGAATATTAATGTGTGCATATGCCTCTTATCATTGTATTGACAGAAGTGGAAGAAGTACTCAGATCTTAAATTGTGTATAGCAATAGTAAATTGTAGAAAAACTCTGTTTCAAAGTCCTGCATTTAACATTACAAACATAATACACTATCAAAAGTAATATAACTTGTTCCAGTTCAGAATCATATACTTTAAAAAACAAAAGACATACTCATTTCTTAGACATACTAAATTGGAACTAATTGTATTTACTTAATGTACAGTATGTTAATGTGTATTTACTGTTGATGTATGATTGGCTAATGTACAGTTAGTAGTGACTAGAACTGCCAAATACATGTCATGGAGTAAACAGCTCAAAATAGGCTTCTAAAATGTAGGGCAGTTGAAGTAAAAATGTTAAACCTTAACATGAAAGTACTAGTCAGTCACAATTTTACTCACAATAATTGAGTAAATGTACTTCAAAACATTTCACCGCTTAATACTGAAAAATCGAGCAAGGTGTTTTCACTTTCTCTCAGACATGTTTCTCTCTTATTCACATACAGTCTGTTTCCAGCGTGTTAGGAGCATATATCTATAGGAGCACGACTGAAGCTAACCACGTTTAAGTGTTTAAAAAAAGGGGTTTTTGGATTAGGGAACTGAATGATACAAATATGTTTGCTAGCCAAATTGAGGGCTTACCAGAAACAACGTGTTGACGGCATCCGGAGTTAGATGCCAGTGGTCCAGTCTGGTTGAATCCAAACATTTATTCCCGCGATAAAACTCCTTTGGGATCGAATCAAATTGTAGTCCGGGGTTTTTCTCTGACGTCGGCTGTCGCAGCCAAGCAGAGCAACACATCCCGGGGAATGTTTTACGAGCCTTTATCGATCGTAGTCTCTGAACAATGGGAGCCTTCTGCTCATTCGCCCCGCGCCTCTGGTCAGCTGAGATCTGCCCCTTCCACGAGGTCTTCAAAACCGGCCTTAAGACCCTCTTCTTTCGGCAGGCCTTCCAATAAACTTTGAGCATGGTACACCTGGAGTACTGCCATTTGTATCGCTATCTCTGACTTTTATTTAATTTATTTAATTTAATTTATTATTCTTTTATTTAAAAAAAAAAATATGTTTATCTCTCAAATTGTATCAGTGTCCTTTGTTGTGAAGCGCTTCGAGATTTGTCTTGGCAGATGAGAAGCGCTATATAAATTAAATGTATTACTATATCAATTAAATGTATTATAGTGAGCTTTTTCTTGGATCATCTTGGACACAAACATGGTGGCGCTAGGAAACAGTGACGTCACGCGGCCCCCATGAATAAGGTTTGGTAAAGTTGATCACATTTGAGTTTTTTTAGGTAAACTGGTTTGTTTTGTCACCCTACTTGGGCTTACCTCACTTCTACCTCATTCACACCAACGCAACTCCGGTTCAAGCTCCGTGCTAAAGCTTTTCAGGTTCAGAACCAGTTCTTCGGTTTAGCTCTGGCTCTTTTCACACCGCCCAGAGTCCGACTGGTGCTGCGTCATTGCGTCACCGTTTGTGTCATGACGTAACCGTTTGCGTGCCTGCTTCATAAAGCCAAACCGCGCGGAAACCCCTCACAGCTCACACCGACAACAACAACAATGGCCGATTGCGCTCCAGCTTCCTCTGTACCTCTTCAGAGGACCAGATTCCCAGCAGGTAGCTGGTCTCTTCAGTGGACCACTGCTGCTTGTTAAGTTTCTCCATCGTTGTGTACAAACTGGATAAAACACTGGCTTCTTGTGGTTGTTCAGGAGTTGATCCCGCCCCTGCCCCTGCCTCGACGTAAGCGTGACGTATGCGGTGCTTTTGCTCCAGCCGGACAATTTCTTGGTGCTCGAAACGAACCGGATTCCGGAGCTAAGAGGCTGCTCCGCTGCGGTGTGAACAGGAAAACTCGGTGCTTTTCAAACTCCAGCTCCGAACCGGCCCTGAAACACCGTTGGTGTGTGTGTGCGAGCAGCAAGTTCAATACATTCAACAACATCTATTAGCCTTTTGGTCCAAGAAAAGAAATAACCCTGTAAAATGCCACAATCCTGTAATACAATTTTAAAAACTGGGACGTTAACCCGCTTCTGCACAAACAGTTCTGTTGCAGAGTTGCGTTAACTCACTCCTCTGGCAGAGGATGATATATTTGCAAATCTAACATCCCTAGGTCAAGGCAAGAGAATCCATTGTTTTGTGAGCAGTACATATTACTCACTTTTCACACTTCCCCTGAAGCAGGAAGAACCCACTGAGGCAGCTCTCACACTTGTCCCCCACGCTGTTATTCTGGCAATTCACACACACAGCATTCTCCTCTGTGGGACCCTCTGACAACTCGCTCTGAATCTGATAAAGACACAAAGAGTTTATGGGCAAGAGAACAAAGACTGTGAGCACTTTCTGGTGGATTTGTTTTTACATATAGTCGTGAGAACGGCAGACACTTACGCTGCTGGTGTCAAGAGGGAAAAGCCGTGGGTTCTCCAGGGCCTTCTTATGTTCGTCTCCGGTTAAACACACATCACTGTTTCCCCTGCAAAACTCCCGACACGGACGACAAGTGCCGCCCCCCTTGGCAGAGCCCACAAACAGAGGCTTACACTTCTCACAGTGCTTACCCTGGAAATGCAAGAGATACATTTGTATTAGCAGTTTGGAAGTGTTTTCATAACTCTGTTTACAGTGCATGTCCTTTGCTATAAGCCCTTACTATGGTGTTATTGTGGCACTCGAGGCAAACATCCGGTTTGCTGACTCCCGCGCAGTTGCTGTGTTTGTTGCAACTGCACTGAGAGGAGCAGTTATCGCCCACAAACCCGAAGTGACACTGGCAAATTCCTGGGGAAGTGCACGTCCCGTTCACACAGCCCTGTGCACACACCGGCTCACACTGACCAGAAACACTGTACAGAGGAAAAACACGTATGTTACTATGCAATGCAATACAGTCTTTTTCTTAAAGGTCCCCTATTACACTGTTTTTAAATCAATATATTATAGGTCTCAGATATATACAGAACATGTCTCTGATTGGCTGAAACACCAAACAGATCATTGCAGCATCCCATAATCCCCTCTGTTTCAGCCCTGTTTCCAAAGTGCTGATTCTCTGTCTGTTACTTTAGATGAAAATAAGGAGCCCCTCCCCACGCCCCTCTGAGAGACATTTGGTTACAAAGAACTCAATGGTGCTCTAGGAGGAGATGTAGGTGATAAGGGGGAGGGGGGGGGTTACCTTGGTTGCTAATTGGCTAATGGTTACACAAGCCAAAACATCGTTATGACATCATAAAGTGGCCAAAATCTGATCAGCTCATTTTCAGACAGGTTTTTATAGAAATGGATTTACAAAAAGTGAGAGAATCTTTTTTCCTGAAACTTTCAGAGTCTCTTTCCACAGAGGGGACACATGTTGATGTAGAAGAGACATGGAGAAGAGGGGACACATGTTGATGTAGAAGAGACTTGAAGAAGAGGGGACACATGTTGATGTAGAAGAGACATGAAGAAGAG
>CALSBZ010043967.1:294938-305353 GCA_943591055.1 Gobionotothen gibberifrons
GTGAGTGAGTGAGTGAGTGAGTGAGTGAGTGAGTGAGTGAGTGAGTGCCAACAGTGTGGAGGAACTGCTGTGGAGACAGAGCAGCACTTCCTCACACAATGCCCAACTTTTGAACCGGTACGGAAACAATTCTTCCCAAAACTCAAACATAAGCATCCTCAATTATTTAAAAACGAAAAACGAAAAATACTTCTGGGGGAATATAAAGAGAGCTGCATTGTGGCAGGACAGTTTGTCTCTGCATGCCACAATCTGAGGGAACCGGAATGAGCAGATACACCAGGTCTCACATATTATATATATATATATATCATATTATATTTTGTATTCGTGTTTTATATAAATGAAATGAATCTGTATTCCTTGTAAAAAAAAAACATGTTCTTAGCAGTTTGTTTGTAACTGTTTATTTGTATGTATTTTTCTGTATAGATGTTACAACTATACATAGCTTTGGCAATACTGTATGTAAATATGGTCATGCTAATAAAGCTTTTGAATTGAATTGAGTTAGTGAGTTAGAGTTGAGTTACTTGAAAAACTAAAGTGAAACTTGATTTATTCTATTGCAGGGTCTGATTATTATATTTTTGACACTTTAAAATACTTCTATCCTACTAAAATGCTGTGCAAATCAGATTTATTATTTAATAAAGAAAATGTTTTCAAGTAAAAAAAATAAAGTCAAAATAAATCTTTCAAAAAAGAAATGTTCTTAATTTTTCAATATCGCGATAAATATCGTACCGTGAGTTTTTGGTATCGTTACATCCCTAATATACAGTAATTGGAATATTGATATATATGTGAGTTGCAAACAGATGAATGTTATGGATGGGCTATAGGCTCTTGTTGAAATGTCCTCTGGTGAAAACAAGTTGTTTTAACTCACTGGTTGCAGACTTTAGGACACACCCTTGGGTCCCGTATGGATCCATCTAGTCGTCCCCGTCGGCTGCACTGGTAGTCGCCTTTCTTGCTGGAGTTTATCTGCCACTCACAAAAAGTATCCTGCAGGCCAAAGTAAGGTTAGCATGAGTCCGAAACACAGCAGCTCCAAATCAAGTTATAAAATATCAGCTGTTTGTTTAAATGAGGCGTTACCTGAGTGCAAGCAGAGCAGTCTCTGTACTCCTCACACAGGGTGCAGTGCTGCGGTGCCAGCAGCAGATGGCGCTCTCCATCTCCTCGGCCTTCCCCCTTCTCCCCCTCAGGGCAGGGCTCGATGTCCGGGGTGTCTCGCAGCAGGCAGCGGGACAAAGAGGGACACCAGCCGCAGGACTGGTCGGACAGGCAGGCCAGGCAGGACATGTACGCTGAGCAGGACCCCGAGCGGTACGGCTCCAGGAACAGGAAGGAGATCTCCTGCAGGGAGAGCAAGTTGTGGAGAAACGGTTTATCTTTGGTTTTCACTACTGAATGAAAAATACAGATGTGTAAATGTGCAAAGAACAATAAGTTACAGTTCAGTTGTGAAAATCATCGAACACCTATTATAGAGGCTACATTTGTTTGTATGGGAGGAATTATGTTATGAAGGGTCAAAACCGTAAACTTAGATTTTCAAGGTGAGGTTTGCAGAGGTCCACAGGTATGGGGTGAAATTAAAACACTATAAAAAATATCTTTATCTGTGTCACTCCTTGAAAAGATCTTAAAGGAGGGGTAGGTAAGTTTGAGAAACCGGCTCGAGATACACTTTTTGTTATATTCCATGGAATGCTCTTAATATCCTGATAGCAATGCATATTCTAAGTGCTTTGAAAAAAAATCCATAAAAAAAATTCATCTGTGGAAGCCGTAATACTGTAAAAACTACGACCAATTATTTTAGCCGGGCCGGCTAAAATAACTGGTTGGCCGACCTGTCTGTCAGCCTTCAATCTCGTGCACACACACACACACACACACAGTCATTGCGCGTGCCGTCATTGGGCGTGCTTCCCGTCTCCGGGCAGCTGTTGCTCAGTCGCCAGCAGCAGCCGCTTCAGGACACGTTCACCATGGCAGAGTTTGCTTCAACATCGTCTACCGGTCGCAAAAGAAAAACTGTAATGGAGCAAATTATGAAGAAAAAGAAAGTGGAAACTAGGAGAAGTCAAACCAGAGTCAATATCGGAGTTGCTTTTCAACGATGGCGACTATTTACGGAGCACACCGAGCTGATATGTAACGTTACCGGCGCAGCCTGGTCAGCTAGACGTAACATTTGTAATACATTTTCACAAAACAAACATGCTAGCTTCAAAAATATAAGCACTGACAATAACTGTGTTATACATTTGTTTTACATTCATTATCATGATCTTGTGCGCGTTCATGTGTGTTGGAGGAGGTGCTCTGTAGAAAGTCTGAAGGAAGGGGCGGATTCTTTTCGGTTGTGTACTTTGGAATTTTTGTGCACTTCTCAAACTTACCTACCCCTCCTTTAAGGTTTTAAAAACACTTAATGGCTGGCGACTCATTAAACTAATACCCTTATTTTCCCAAGTGATGTGTATGTGTTTATATTATGTAACCTATTTTGAACCAAAGTTTAAACTGATGAAATTGATGTTTAGGGACCATTTAGTTAGGGTTGGATAAATATTGTTTTTAGAGTATTTGGTTAGTGTTATAAGCGTGTAATGTTTCTGTATAACACATGAACTCTCTCCAAATCTAGATATGTTGACATTATATCTAGTAAATAATTTATGTTTAGTGTCTGGTGCTTATCGGGTTGTCCCATTTCATATACCTCGATTATGTCTGATGATATAGTACTCACACTCCCTCCAGGTAACGTTCTGTTCCATATCAGGGCCATCTCGCTGGTCTGTCCCGAGCCCGAGTTGTTCAGGTATCCCTCCGCTTGAACGAGGTAATGGTTTCCCCTCGTCAGGTTGGAGAACAGTCGGGTCCCGTCTGTTCGAGCCAGCAGCTTCAACTCCTTCTCCTGCTGCGCCGCCCAGCGACCCACCACCTCCTGCTCCCATGGGAGAGAGAAGAGAGAGAATATGAGAGAAAGAAAGAAAAAGTGGACAAGAGTTAAGAAAGGTAGGCAATAAATAAGTGCTGTTCATTTAATACACCTCTCAGTTATCTCGTAAAATGATAGGGTATCGGTTAACTACTTTTTGGTCAAATAGCATTTCACAAATGAGGAAAACATATTCCATTATAAGGCAGTGAATTCAATATTAAAAACACAATTACAATCTATTAAAAATATCTTTCCTGATTTCATTACACTATTGGACAGGCTTACATGTTTACTTTGACATTTAAAAGCATCAAAACTGTCAGAAAGATTCAAAGAATATTAGGTTTTGGGATACCGTATTGATTCTCACAAATTGTATTGTATGAGTTTATATGCAAATATACATGTGGCTCAGATCTTACACAAAGTAGTGCTTAGATCTTGGATGTTACAGGGACTTTGATATTTGCAGATGAAGATTTTACTGTTTTAGTTGCATAATCAAAGTCAACTTTTTTTTTAAACTCAGTCTTTGTGCATATGGCACTTTATTCTTTAAGCTGTGAATGTTTTGCTAAATTAATTTTTGTTTAAAAAGACAATATATATTGACTTTTTTTTACAGTACCACAACATTTCAGAATATATGTATTGGTATCACCCGTATCATGATACATTTTATATTGTTCTATCTTATTGTGAGGTATGTTAGATAGTTATATCAACACACACTCAAAGAGGATTACATGTCCTGCACTGATTTCTCCTGTGGGAATGCCTGCCTTGCATTAATGACTGTTATTCAACATGGGACTAAAATCACTAAATTTGATACGATGGAAACAATAATAAACAGCAATTTTTGCATCTTGTTGGGAACAGTGTTCATTTTGGCAGCTATTTTTGATTTATTCTTTAGACGAAAATGTTTGTTAGTTTTAGTCACATTTGAGTCCTTTTTATCCTTCATAGTTTTAGTCTAGTTTTAGTCGACGACAACTCAAAACGTTTTAGTCCAGTTTTAGTCAAAATGTTTCCTCTCTTCAAACCAATTCAGTTAGCCAAACACAGGTATCTGAAATTGGAATCATTGTGTCAGTATCAAGTGTTGAAATTCGTAAAGCAACATTTCACTCTCTTAACACTTTACTTGTGTAATATCTAGGGACGGGTATCGTTAAGGTTTTTAACGGTACTACTACTCTTAAAAATCTGTGTGCATGCCGCTGCAGCGTCTGTTAGGCCCCGCCCCCCGCACACAGAGAGAGAGGGAGAGAGTTAGGCCCCGCCCCCCGCACACAGAGAGATCGCTCTTCTGGAGTGAAGAGAGCGGAAATAATGATATTGAAAGTTAGAAACGTAAGATGCATTTTGACAGACAAGATGGACACTTGGGGGAAAATACTCTGCATTTTGAATGTCCGTTAGTCCACCATTAACACCTTAGTTCCGTCTCGTCAACGAAAACTAAATATACATTTCGTCATAGTTTTTATTATCAAGAATCTATTTTTAGCTCGTCATCGTCTTTGTCATGTAAAAAAGGTCGTTGACGAACATTTTTCGTCATAGTTTTCGTTGACGAAATGAACACTGGTTGGGAACTTGTTTTCCAACTGCAGCTGAGCAACACACACACACACAAATGCTGAAATGCATTTTCCCTCACCAGTTGGCTGGAGTTGGGCCCTGAAGCCATCCGAGCCTCAAAGTGGAGCCTCTGGATGCGAGCCCACATGGAGACACTCTCGATGGGAGGGGGTGCTGGTGGAGGGGCCCCCCATAATGGGTGGATGAAGCCCCTGAACTGTAGAGCTACGTCCATTTCTGTGGTGGGGCTAAGGATGATGGTGGTGCTGCGGAGAATGGACACCTGGCGAAAGGGTGAAGAGGACGGAGGATAGATGGAAGTGGAAACACATCAACAGAAGCACTATTCTCAACAAACTGCTCCACAAAGACAAAAACAACACAGACAGTACAAAACGATAAGAAAAAATAGGGGGGGGGTGTGCATTGGAGTCAAGAGGTTGAAAAGCAAGGAGCAGAAGGAAGTCATTAGAAATAAAAAAGGAGAATCATGATATTAAAATTGGAGAACTTGTTCGAAGTGTTGGAGGAAGGAAGGAGGGATAAGTATAAGCAGTGAGGGAAGGAGTTACAACCACAACTAGTACAGGTAGCAGGGTTTCCGTTAGCCGGTAATTACCGTTTTTTAGCTGGTCAAATGTAATAAAAACCGGTAAATTCAAAACCTGTCGGTCAAAATGTCCGATGCTCCGATCGATTGGCCACTCTTAATAGTTTGATCGGTGCTCTCTATAAAGGCCGATCAGGAGAGCTGGATCTGATCGATATGGACATAAACGCAAGTGAAGTGTAACCGGACGCGCGAGAGAGATCAGATCAGCTGCTATCACCTGAAGCCCCGCCCACTGTTTAGCACGCTGCGTGAGAAACAGACGGGCTGTCAGGAGAGAGAGGGAGAGAGAGAGGAAAAGAGAGGATCCGTTTCTCCCGTGTTATTATTCAAAGTTAATTTAAACTTTTGAATAATGTACTTCATCTACTACAAGTAGTTTTTTTTAATGTAATAATTATGTTGTTTGTTATTTTCGATCTGTTACGATTATAAACTGAAGCAATATAAAAATGACTCCCATTAACTGAGTTTTAAACATCAGTATATCCGGTCCTAGTCCGGTAATTACCTGCTAACGGAAACTCTGCTACACAATTCTTATTATTATTATTATTGAAACATGACCGGTAAGTTTCAAACTTGTCCGGTAAAATAAATTCTGTCCGGACATTTGACCGGCGAGAAAAAATCCTAGCGGAAACCCTGACAGGTAGCACTTGAGATTTGGACTCCGTACCTTGTCCGGCTGGGAGTCGTTGCGGGGGTGCTGGAAGGTGAGCAGGTGCAGTCCCGGGACATAGTTCTCGGTGCGACATAAGTGGAGGGAGGTGAGGAAAAGGGTACGCTCCCCCCACCAGCCGTAAGCCCCTGAGATCTGGTCCACGCGGCACGCACTTCGCTCTGTGAGACCGAGAGGGAGAGGTCAGCACACAAAGAACACATCTGACCTCTTCAAAAGTTCATCCTTTCATTAAGGGTACTGAAAAAGAGTCTGATCTGTGACTTTGGTGAGGCGTGTGT
Organism: Gobionotothen gibberifrons; assembly: GCA_943591055.1. Classification (NCBI taxonomy): domain Eukaryota; kingdom Metazoa; phylum Chordata; class Actinopteri; order Perciformes; family Nototheniidae; genus Gobionotothen; species Gobionotothen gibberifrons. Next base: position 301,067 of record CALSBZ010043967.1, read on the forward strand.
TCAAAAAGAGTCAAACGACATGACCTCAGCGCTGCAAAGGAAGCATGGCATTGGACAGGCGAGTCAAATCACGCTCTGAGTAAATAAAAGCACAACAATCAATATATACAAAAATAACAGTCACTTATACATTCTCAAAAATATTGAAGTGACTGTTATTTTGTATATATTGATTGTTGTGCTGATTGTGTTATGTTAATGTGTGCATATGTATAAATGTGTCATTTGATTGTGTATATATATATATATATATATAGGAATATACATATTTGCATTACATATTTTTATATATTCGGTCTGTGGGAAACGGTATTTCGATCTCTCCGTCTGTACACACAAACTGGAAGATTGACAATAAAGTTGAGTTTGAATAGCCTGTCCAATCACAGCAGTAGTCGTGTCACTGTGCTCCAGCTCTGAAACACGGCCAACAAAATTCCCTCCCATGTCAACTCCCAAAATGTTTCTTTTAGGCTTAGCCCCTCTCTTCTGCCCTCCTCCCTCTTCCCTCCCTCCCTCCCTCCGAGTCTCACCTGACACTGGAAGGCAGGACTCGTTCTGGACACACCAGCCGAATTCACCAGGGGCCCGGGCCAGAGAGGCGGGGGTGCCACTGAATACCAGACAGGACTGGCAGTCAGACAGGAAGCGAGCCAGGCCAAGGCAACCAGTGCTGCCACACTGTGAACACAACAGAGGGGCTGTTCATTTCACCTTGTAAATCTGAAGGATACTCATACAGACACATCCAAGGGAAAGAAATTGTTTTTGTTGGTGTCTCCTGCTGTGGGAATAGAAATAGGAATACTGTACAGGGCTCGACATTATAAATGGCCCGCTGGCCCGGAATCACTATTTAGACACCCCGGGCTAGCATAAGGTGCTTTCCACTTGCCCGCTCGGGCCACTAAAAATATTGCTTTAAAAAGAAAAAATGGTCCTGTGGTATTGGTATTTTGACAAGCAATGTTGTTAAATTGTTTCGTTTATTAACGCTACAACATAGCGTTTCGTGAGGTGGTTGTCATTGTTGGGTGAAAAGCAAACGCGAGCAGGCTCCCGGGAGAGGGAGCGCGCTCGTTCACTACAGACTTTCTTGCCACCTAACCATTCGTCAAATGTTTTTAATACCAGCGGTAACCGACCAAGAGCCGGGCAAAAAACAATCTTCAAATAAAAGAAAGTCACCGGAGGAGTTAAAGGAGAGTGACGGGGAGCATGAGAAGAAGAGGGAGAGAAAGTTTCAGCCAGCTTGATCGATGGAGTTGGCTTCTATATAGAGGTGCAGTGACGCGTCCAAAAACTCTTTTATAATCATAAATCTATCGATTTTATGATTCGAAAATGATAAAAGTAGGGTAGACATGTGGATATTATCCGGCTGAACAAAACGTGCATTTATCAAACAGGTTCGTTTTCCACAGATCTTATTTCCAGCTATTTTCAAAAACCCTGTGGAGAAATCCCATTGCTTTTTTGTCGAGGGAACCAGCAGCTTACTTCCTGGTTTTAGGACGCGTCACTGCACCTCTCAATATGATGCCAATATAAACAAGGACTTCTGTCGGCTCTGTACATCAATGCCGACCTATGCTGACAAGTAAGTGAAGAGTAGAACATATAAAGGTATTGGCTATAGGGAAATGTCCCAGCAGTTTAGGAGAATGAAGGTTCTAATCTACTACATAGCCATTACATTTCTAACTCCTAATGACAGGAAGGCAGAAAGCGCATTATACTAATAATAATACTCATAATAATAGCAGACATTATTTAACAATGACCACAATATCATTATTTTAATAAACCAAATATGAACAATTGAGGGAAATGAGGAAGAACTGATGATTCAAATGTTGTAGTACAAGTAGTAATGTAGTTAGTGCATAAATTACTATTGCAACAAATGTGTTAATTTTCTTCATTATTAGTCGATTTTTTTGGACGAATGTTCCGGGCCAGTGGTTACAATGGTGGGGCCAGTGGTAATACAATTCCCTTCATTTCTAGCCCTGCTATATTTGACTGTACATTTGCACTAGGGTTGGATTATACCAGTGTTTATAGTTGATATGGTTTTAATAATACGCATATGATCTGTAAACAACCCAGCGCCTCTTAAATCATTTTATATATGCATTTATGGTTAGACTCTCACTCTTCCTCCCTACACATTTGGATCGTAATTAAATAGTCCAAAAAGAGAGAATTTGCACAATAAGCAAAGTTAAATATTCATTTGACTAATACGGTTTTATGTTCTTATCAAATTTCAATTAGATATCACATTAATGTTGTTATTTTGACCACAATATCAATGACATTAAGAAGGTGTCACATTAAAGGCTAAGATGAGGGAAATGTTACCGGATTAGTGGGCTGGTACTCTCGACAGCGGCCTTCACACCAGCTGCACTCGGGGTTCTTCAGGCACATACTTTCATCGAGCGCCTCAGCACACACAGCATCCTAATAAAACAACACAAACACACAGAGATTCACAACAATTGAGTTACCATAGCTACAATTGTTCAACACAACATTTTCATTCTCTCTTATTGGTTTTTCCAATGATATGACTTCTATTGTGTCATGACTCTTTCACTCACCCTGTCACCCTGATCGCTACTGACGAACAGCGGAACTTTGTAAGCCACCAGGTCTCCATTGGCAATACCGTTGTAACCCCCGGCAACCAGCAGCACTTTTCCCTCCATCACAGCAGCAACGTGTGAGTAACGCCCCCTCACTGGATCCCCTCCTGAGAAAAAAATAATGAATGCTTTGTATGCAATGCATGTACAGATGTAACAACCACCAAGACACAAGCTGTAGATGAAAACTGGACTAAGAGTTGGAGAACTCACTGAGGGACCATCTCTCCCCAGCAGAAACCCACTGGTGACAGCCCAGGTGGTAAAAGAAGATATCCTCATCATAGCACTTCTCCTCTTGGTAATGAATATGCACATTCCCCCCTGGGAGAGAAAGGCAGGAAGGAAGAACATTAGCACGTCACTGATTAGAGTGAATTACGTCTGGCCATTTCCTCCATGCTCACCGTAGACCACCATGTAGTTTCCGATGACGGTGGCTGTGTGGAAAGCTCGCTCTCTGGGGCCGGTTGCTGGGAAACGGGAACGGAAAGATGTCCAGAACCGCCGGTCCACGTGGAACACGTCGGTGTTGTTCACCCTCACACTAAACCTTTAAAAAAATAAACAAGTGTACTTTTAATATGGATACAGATGCTGTTACTTACTTGCTGGTTAAACCTCAAAATGTTGGGTAACCACTAATGTTATTATTTTAAATCATTTCTACATGTTTCATTTTTACAACTTTGACATTAGTAATTATTTTGGAATCTTAAGGTATAAATGGCTTGTATATATGCACAAACAGAAATATATTATGTGCAATCCAAAAAACTAATATTGATACACTCAAAAAATAGGCAGCAAACTGTTGCTTCCTCATAAACAACAACATTTTCCTACTTGCTGTGTGAGGGTTACTGTTGGCTATGCTAATGCACAAGTGTGTGTACCTGGCAGTGGTGGGCCGGTGGCCGCCGTAGACCAGCAGCGTCCTGGAGGGGCTGTGGAACACCATGGAGTGGCCCGCGGTGGAAGGGGGCTTCCCCCCGGTGGGCTGAACAGTCTCCCACCGCCCGGAGCCATGCAGGCCGAACCGATACAGAGAGGAAGAAAACATATCCTCCTCAGTGCGACCTGGGAAACAAGGAGAGGGAAAAATAAAAAGATGCTGCTAAGTAGAATGCATTTTTCAAGGGATAGACTGTAGGTGTGGCAATCAAAACATAGACTTAAAGATCCCCTATTATACTGTTTTTCATAAACATATTAGAGGTCTCAGATATATACCGAACATGTCTCTGAAGTAATTTGGCTCGAAATACCAAGCAGATCATTGCAGCATCCCATAATCCTGGGATGATTCTCTGTCTGTTACTTTAGATGAAAATAAGGAGCCCCTCCCCACGCCCCTCTGAGAGAGATTTGGTTACAAAGAACACAATGGTGCTCTACGAGGAGATTCAGGTGATAAGGTGGGGGGGGTTACCTTGGTTGGTGATTGGCTAATGGTTACACAAGCCAAAAAATCCTAAAGTGGCCAAAATCTGATCAGCTCATTTTCAGACAGGTTTTTATAGAAATGGATCAGGACAAAAAGAGAGAGAATCTTTGTTCCTGAAACTTTCAGAGTCTCTTTCCACAGAGGGGACACATGTTGATGTAGAAGAGACATGAAGAAGAGGGGACA
>CALSBZ010043967.1:306975-323204 GCA_943591055.1 Gobionotothen gibberifrons
GTGTGTGTGTGTGTGTGTGTGTGTGTGTGTGTGTGTGTGTGTGTGTTAATACACAAACTACTTACAGGAGAGTGACCATAAGACCGGCTTTCCCATTGGTTGGAGGAGAAGTTATATTTGATCAAGTCACCAAGAGCTCTATTCAGGTCAAACCCTGTGGGAAAAAAAATCGAGGTTATTTATTATCAAAATACTAGCCATTAGAAGTCAAATGAAGAACTGCATCTATAATAAAAGGGGATAGAAGAAGGACTTTTTTCCTTTAATATTACATCAGTAGAAATTAGGAGTATCTCACCGCCAAACAAGTACATGGCTCCAGTGGAGGACAGATACACGCCAGCAGAACCCGTCCTGGGGGGCGTGTGGGGGTTTCCTTCACTCACCCGCCACCACTGCCCCGCCCCACTGTCGTTATGAAAACCAAGCAGGCAGCTCTGACCCAGGAAGCCAGGGTTACATATGCAAAGCTCCCCTTTCTGAGACAAAAGATTGGAGAAGAAAAATTGTTTAAGACCACACCGCACACCTGTACCTGTGTACTCTCATGTTCCGATTAACCCAGCTTCCCCCAAATCTCTTTTTGTGTCCATATATACGCCGGGATCCTGAGTCGTGGCTGAACCTGTCTCTGTGGTCCTGCCTGACTCTCATCATACTACTTCCCTGATGGCTCCCACAAGATTGCTGACATCCTCGTGGATTCATCTTCCTATTATAGACACATGCATTTCCAAACATTTGGTCTACCTATGTTGTAAATGTATTATCTCTTCGATTTACACACGGCATCTATTGCACGTCTGTCCGTCCTGGGAGAGGGATCCCTCCTCTGTTGCTCTCCCTGAGGTTTCTCCCATGTTCCCCTTTAAACTGTGGGTTTTCTCTGGAAGTTTTTCCTTGTACAATGTGAGGGTCTAAGGACAGAGGGTCTAAGGACAGAGGGTCTAAGGACAGAGGGTGTCGTATTGCCATACTGATTTCTGTACAAACTGTGAAGACCACTGAGACAAATGTAACATTTGTGATATTGGGCTATATAAATAAACATTGATTGATTGATTGATTGATTGATTGATTGATTGATTGACAACTAACAGGCGTAATATAAGCTTATTTAGGGGAGGATGGATGATGACCCTTCCATTGTACACTGATCGCTTTTGTTATCATTGAACCTTCCCCATCCCTACTCTTACCTTGTCACACTGGCCATTCACAGAACAAGCCTGGGAGCACAGGAGGGTTGTACAAGCTGCTCCTCCCCAACCCTGATGGCACTGGCACTTTGATGTGGTGGAGTCACAGCGACCGCGGCCCCCACAGGCTCCGGGGCACAGAGAGAAGGTGTACGTTGCATTATAACCCAGGAGGTTGTAATTAGCGTCACTGAAAAGATGAAGCAGCATCTGGAACAAGGAAATCAAATAATAGACACAAGATGATTATATGCCAGTTATAACGCTTCGGAGTTTCTTTCATCGTGCTTTCATTAGTTACCTTGCCAGACTTGGCTTCAATGGGTTCAGGCAGAGTGTTGCCACTCAGGCTGGCTAGAAGAGGGCTCTGGTAGGAGTCTCCATCATACACAAACAGGTAGTCATAGGTACATTCTGTGTCCATGAAGGTGAAATTTAGCACTATGCTGTGACTGCTGCTGGGGGCTGGAGGATGTATAAAGGTGGGAAATATCTGTGAGTTACAGTCTTCGGCTTCAATTTATTCAACAATTTTTCAGCGAACAAGACACATTCTTATACCTTTGATAAGCCACTCGCAGTTCCCATTGACAGAGTAGTTTCCTGGTCCATCAGTGACGTAGCCTGGTGGTCCCCTCAACACCTGCCTGTGGCCCTTGCAGTCCCCTGCCTGGCATGGAGACTCAGCCAACAGCAGGACCACCAGGATGATGGAGACAGGCAGGGGGGAGGCCATCACTGGCACTGCCTGAATAATGACAGGTAAATGGTCAAAGATAATTTTGTGTGGGTCCTCCTGGCAGATATAAAATATGCATCAGCATCATGGAAGTAAATATGACAGCAAAAATATAGGATTATTTCTAAGGAGGCGTGGTGGTCACACAAACAACCTAATGTGTGGCCGTGCAAGTCCCCTGTCCGTTTGCATAATTCCATTCTTGCTTCAGTATGAAACCACGCAATCCTTAAGACAACTGCAATGTCATGCAGACTGTAGAATATAACACACAACCAAATGTGATTCAAGTGCTAGTGATGTAAAGATATATAGTACATTTACTCAAGTACTGTGCTAAAGTACAATTTTGAGAGGCTTGTACTTTCCTTGAGTATTTCAATGTGTTGCTACTTTGTACTTCTACCCCACTAAAATTCAGAGGTAAATAGTGTACTTTTACTCCACTACATGTATTTAATATCTTTAGTTACTTTGCAGATTTGGATTATTGATTTGAAATATAATCAAAAACTGAAATAAGACTTTAGTTACACCTGGAGTTAATTCACAAGCTAGCCTGCAGTATACAACGTGATTAAAACTAGTTGCACCTTTACCAGCTTTGATAACATTTTAATGATCAATAATTAGAATCAAAACACATTATGTATTATTTTGAAATGGACCAATGAGCACAATGATTATTTTTACTATTGGTTCTTTAAGTATATTTGTATGCTGATACATTTTGATAGCAGGACCGTTACTTGTACACTCTGGTACTTCTACTTTTCTACAAGATCTGAATACTTTTTCCAGCTCTGGGCCCTTCAAGTCCCCTATCCGTTTGCATAATTCCGTTCTTGCTTCATTAGCAAACTACAACATCCTTCTAGCAACTGCCATGTCATGCAGACTGCAGAATAACACAGAACCAAACGTGGAACAATTGCAATGCAATGCTCAAAACGGCTTAGACGCAGCCTATAGAGACAGATACTGATGAAGCTAACAACTCTAGCCCTATGTACAGTACCGTTAGCCCACTAAACAGTGCACCAATCTTACAAACATTAAAGTGACAACAATACAATGTCCACACATGTGGAGATTTATCAAATAACAATGCTATTCAATAACACAGAGGGTTTTATATCCAACAAGATAAGAGATAAACACTGGTATCAGCAACAGGGGCTCACCGCAGGCTATCACAACAAAGCTAATATGCAGAGGTTGGTAAGCTCAGAAAGCTAGCTGAATACCGTCAACAGAAAGAGGCCGTTAGCAGGCTAGTTTACACATTTTCATCATCATACTCACCAGTTCCCGTCTCTTTGCCTCCATGGTAATTTACATGTTCTTTGACTTGTGAATGCTTGAGACTGAGAGCTAGCTTATAGCTAATGCTTCGAAAAAAATGCAGAGGACAGGATCTGCTAAACTAGCTTGTCGGCCGGCTAGCTAGCGCTAGCGGCTAAATTCCAGATGCGCAATCGGCAGTTGCTGCTAAATCTACCAGGAACCGTCCCTCTTGAGAGTAATTCTTCGTTATGTATTTAGGAAATTATGTTTCTTAGCCGTTACAGTAGGAGGAAATGCTGCCAGCTAACAACGAACCCACAGATCGCAATCGACCCAATCCCTGCAGTCCATCCCAGGGACAGATGCCCGTTGTTTTGGTGTTTATGGTTGGCTAGCAGCCACCGGTGTTAGCCAACAAAAAAGACAGCATGTCCACCACCGCCATCCAGCGGAGAGATCAACGACTCAACATCTGGATTTCTGACATTTTCATTTAACAGACATTATGTCGAAAGCATAGTCTCTATTTATGCATAATGTACAAACGTTTCAGCAACCATCACTGAATTGTGTGTGTGCAGTGGTGGACGACATTCTCAGATATTTTTATTTAAGTAAAAGTAAAGTAGTAACATCACACAGCGATAGATGAGATAAGATATACACAATTTGGAAAAAAATGGGGCACAGCAGCATAGAGAAAACATTGCAAATGAATTAGAAGCAAATACAATAAAATAAAAATAGAGGGGAGAAAAACTATTAAAACAATAAAGATATACATAACAGCAGTAGAAGATAAACAAAATACCCAAAACAGTGAATATATAGATATCAATAATGAGGATATGTATCATTACCCCTTGTATGATTGTTTGTCTTGTTATTGTGTTTGCACACTGTGACAGGGTTGCAGTCAAAAATCTCATTGTACTGTATATTTGTATGATGACAATAAATGCTTAGATAGATAATCAAATGTGTCCCACAGTGCAGCATTTTTGGAAATCGTGTAAGGACAGTTAATGTGCTTTTAATCAATAAAGAAAACTAATCATATTTTATTGGTTTTTATTAAACAAGTGATTACATGGAGACAGCGAATTCAGATTGTGCATACACAGATTCAGAGCAGTAGTAGTAGTAGTAGGCTATATCATACAAGCTGTCACTGAGCATAACTACTTCCAGGCCACCATTTGAGTAGCAAGTGATCAAATATACAACAAACCAAACAGCACAGATCGGTTAACATTTTAAACCACAATATTTGAATAAAATCAACAACATTTTATAAAAGCACAACAAATGATTAAAGCACATTTCCCCAGCATAAAGGCAATTCTTTCAATTGATTCTTAAAATTGTGTAAATTAAAAATGTAAAGATTACGTAACTACCATAAAAGCACCAAAATCGAGTAAAGCAAGCAACTTAAATACATTCACATTTGTATTTATTGACCCTCAGATATCAAGAGATGGATGTCTAGAGAGATGTTTTTTTAACCACTTCAAAAGTGATCAGTTTTGGCACAGCGTCAGCCAAGTTCCCAGTTATTTTGGTGTCATTTTGTATTCCTTTCTGTCCATAGTAATGTAGCGACAAAAGAGTGATCAACCCACTTTCCTCCAGCTAAGGCACATGTCAACATATTGGGCTTTGATTATCCTCTGCTTTCTCAAAAAAAATCATCACGTCTCAGTTATTTTTTTACACGACATCAGTATTCAGAAAGTAATTTCTCAAATGATGAATCATGCAGCTGACAGGCTTTAATTATCATGAGTCCCTTATGCCGAACCTGAAATATATAATTACAGCCCGTCCACACAGCGGTGTGCGTTGACGCTTCACTATTCACTTTGAATGGGGTGACGGCACTTTTCGCCGAACTGCATGGTGGGACGTGCGTTGCTGGCGTGGCTCGCTGCAAAAGTTGAGCAATGTTCAACTTTTGACGCCTCGGCAGAAGCGTCAGCCAATCGAATCATATGCCAGTACAAGCTCTAGCCAATCAAACCGCTGCTTGTGTGTCAGGGGCGGGAGATTCATGTGATTGGTTGTTGGTCGAGTTTCAGACACGCCCGCCGGCAAGCTTCAACGCACGCCGCCGTGTGGACGGGCCGTAATCGTCTTTTATGTACTTTGAATTAGAAATAGATTTTATCTCAAGAATGTTTAAGTTTAAGTTTTAACCCTTTCTATATTTTATTTATGTTTTATTTTATTACATATATTATATTCTTACATATATATTTGTTTTTATTTTTAGGTGATTAGCATTGTTAGAGGGACTCTGAGACTTAAGATTTCCATAGCAAACGACTGCTTCTGTGTTATTGTTGTTTATATGATAAACGAAGAACTTGAAAATAAAGTATACGTTAACTAAAAATGTAATTTCTGAAGTTTCCAATTTATAAACTGTTTATTTTATATTTAATTAATTACATTTTTTACATGATTATCTATACACTGATTGTTTTTCTCAATTGTATTGTTCAATCCCTTATTATTTTGTATCATTTATGTGCTACATTGACTTGTAATCAATCAGTGTTTGACTGAGAGTGACATTTTGTTAAATGTATCTTACTTTAAAAAGGTTTTTATTCTTATTTCCAATCCTAGTTTTGTAAATCGGCCTATGATGTGTGTACAGCTATCTTTCCCTGAGGCAGAACCGTAGGACTACTAAAGAGCCCAGGGCCGAAGAGAGGGAACATCTCCTCATCAAACTCGTGTGTTAACGTGACAAGGTGCTTCGTCGTGCCCCCATCCCAAAATGACACCTCTCCCTTATCCATGTTCAGCTTGATGCGGATCCTCTCGGGGCGCTGCTGCACCTGCAGCTCCGTACGCTCAGGGGTGGAGACGGTGTACACGCCTTTGCTCAGTCCAATGGACCACACACCTCGGTTAGTAGAGACTGTGAACTTCTTCTTACGGGGCACGGACTCTTTGCACACTCCCACAATCCACTTGGGATTGTCGCCCACGATGACGTCCCACCTGTGTTTCCCCGTCTTGTAACCTTCAGCGCCCAGGACGAAGACGCAGGGATCGAAGCGCTGCGGGTTCTCAGGGACGGTGAGCCGCTCCGAGCTTTCCTTCACAGAGGACAGGTCCGGGTTCAAGGAGAGCCAGGGAGAGGCGGTGTTGGGGTCGAACACCACTGGGTCTGCACACAGGAGGAGACAATATTATGTTAAAAGAGCAATCTTTCCCACTTCGTTTTTTGCTCCTTTCTGTCCTTTGGTTTACACCTGGCCGACGCGCTCACACATCACACAGAGAGATATTGTTTGTTTCGGTACATTTATTTCCATCTTATCCTTTACATGTATTTTCTTCACTGTTCTCTTCTTTTCACACAAATAAAAGTGTCTTACCAGACGATGATGGAGACAGTTACGTCACATAAAATAAACAACTTAAAACTCATAATTTCTGTGCAGTGCAGTGGTCAAAAAACCGTATGGCTTCACAAACAAAATGAACGCAGAGTATCGTCAGCAGGACTCTTTTGTACCAGCTGAGGCAATCACAGCGTCAGTCAGCTGTTGTGTTTAACCGCGTGTGCGGATCACAATTAATTGACATTAATTAACAACCTATTCCATTCCATATCCAATATTCAATATTTTACGCATAATTCAACGATTAAATAATCAAAATAGAAAATCAACATTTTGGCTCCTATATATGTATTTAAATTAAAGTAACATTTGTTTGGTCACATACAATGTTTTTAGGGGAAAAAAAGGCAACTCATGAACAAATGTAAGATTCTGAATCAATTCACAACTTCCAAAAATCAATATTTAAAATGTTTTTTCTTTAAAGCTGTGTAGTTGTATTACCGCCCACCAGTAGCAATATCTAGGTTCAAGTCAAAATTGTGTTAAGCATGTTTGTGTGAATCGTAGAAAGATCCCACAAAATGTCTGAGAAATAAAAAGAGAGCTAGACTACGCCAACCAATTATATTCATGTAACATGCAGCATTTTTATTTTATTGTATAACCTAAAGTTATTTTACTCCTAAAGAATAAATAAATAAAAAAATGTGGGTTGTGTTGAAATTATTGTAATCAGTTGCCGTAACTATTTCAAATATAAAACAGCATTATTTCATATAAACGTTTAGCACCAGCACAACATTAGCCCCTTTTAAAAAAAAAATATGGATACAAAAGGTTTCACACCCCTATTGATGGTGGTATTTTTTTTTTGCCAATATTTAAGTCTGTGTTAACTTTCAAGTTTCAAGTAGATACGACACATTTAATGACCGACAGCCAGGTCTGAAGAAATGCTTTTTTGTTGTCAAATCAATATCAAACTTATTAAACAAACACAAGTTTAGGAAAGACACAAGGTTTTTTAAACCGCAGGCCAATCCCAACTCCCAGCGTCGTTTACTCACTATATTTGACATGGGCCTGCAAGTTCTTCCAGATGTTGAAGCTCAAAGCACCGACATGTTTGCCCACGTTCAAAACCGAGTTGTAAGGGATGCAAGGGTCGTCCTTAGTCCACTGAGCTCTAAAGCAAAGATGGCAATAAGAAGTTAACAAGAAACACTTCACAAAATAGAATAAAGACTTAAAGATTTAACAGTGTATTTTGCGGATACTTACTCTCTCTTTAACTTCTGGAAATTCTAAAAAATAAAAGAGAGTAAGTGAGATAAGTTAGTAAGAGAGAAATAAGGTGCAGTCATATGCATCTTGTAACTTTGTGCCTCCTCTTACCTTAAGGAGGGGAAGATCGTCGTTGCTCATCTCTTTCCTCAGGGTTTCAGAGAGCGCCTTCAAAGCCTCAATGTCCTCGTTTACTTTGTCGATCTTCCCCTGTATGGTGGCGATCTTCTGCCCCTCGTCATCGGACAGGGCTTTGAGGGACAGAGCTTCTTCTGCGACCAGTGCCTTGTGCAGCCTCTCAAACTCAGCCTTGATCTGCCTCTCTGCCTGCTCAGCTTGATACTGCATGGATTAAAGAAAATACATATTACTTAAAAGGGGACCTATCATGCAAAATGCACTTTTGTACATCTTTTGTGTGTCCCCGGTGTGTCAGGGAACTCACCAAGTGTCAGAAAAACACAACCCTCTCTCTTTTCCTCCGTACCCAAATCTCTAAAAACGGGGCTGCAATGGATCTGATACAGACTGATACAGATTTGAAATATCTCTGACGTCAGAAACGGGGTGCTCCGCCTATATGGCCAACTCTCCACCTATCAGGGGAATGAGAGGTTGCCGTGGCATGGTAACAGCATGGTAACAGCATGGTAACAGCATGGTAACAGCATGGTAACATGACGCTTGTGCCACGCCCCTTCCTTTGCAGGGGGGCGTAGTCAGCTGCAGCTCATTTGCCACAGAAACAGCCCTTCTGAAGACAGGGCTGGAATAGAGCAAATAGAGTGAAATGAGGCATGGCTAAAATGCATGATCTGTTTTGTATTTTGAAAAAAAAACTTCACAGACATGTTTTATATAGGTATGGCCCTACAATATATGTTTCAAATATAGCATGATAGGTCCATTTGAAATACAAGGAGGAATTATAATTGTACGTGCCGTCTCCATCCTCCAAACATTTAGCTATGTAATAAAGACCTGTTTGAGATTTGAGAAAATGTTCTATTTTACAAGATTTCATTGCAAGAAATTATGAAATTATTCGTTATGGCAACCATTTTTAAGCTATATAAAAAAGTGATGTCATATAGCTTACTTAAAGGTGGGGTATGTAATTCACTTCAGAAACACTTTTTGTTATATTCCATGGAATGCTCTTAACATCCCGATAGCAATGAATACATTAAATGCTTTGACAATAAATACATTAAAAAATGTCATCTGTGGAAGCCGTGGCGCTGTAAAAAGCACGACCAATCATCTGAGCCGGCCCGGCTAAAATAACTGGATGGCCTACCTGCCTGTCAGCCTCCCATCTGTGCACAAACTTATCTCGTGCCCTCATTGGTCATGTGCGCGTGCGTATGTGTTGGAGGAGGGGCTCTGTAAGGAAGTCTGAAGGAAGGGGCAGATTTTTTCCGGTTGTGTACTTTCAAATTCTAGCGCACTCGAGCTGGTTTCTCCAAAATGACAAACCCCACCTTTAAGTTTAAAACCCTTTATTGTTTTTTTCTTTAATAACTCATTGATTGTCTGTTTTAATAATGTATTGAATTAGCATAATAAAAACAAATTGTATTTATATTTTAAATTGTATTCATTAAATGTATTAATTTTTAGTTTCAAGTTTTTTCTCATATTAGATTTATTTTTAGGAAAATGTATGGCTTCAAGGATTTGATTCAGTTTGATTACTAACAGTAAAGAAATAAGGATGCGGGCTGTGTTCAGAAAACATATAAGGGGCATGTTAGGGTCCATCTATTTAAATCTATATATGTGATGTATTGCATTTAATATGACTTTAGATAACAATATTAGGAATCGGAGCAAAAATAAGGAGATATTTGTAGTCAATGTCCGGGGCAAATGACTTTACAAATCCCTGTGGGGAGCTCCTTTCTCCACTAAAGTCTGAAGGTAGCGGACTAGTTTTGCAGCTTTTTATTCAACTAGATCAAAGATTATACACAGATGTACGTAAGATGAAGCCAGTGCGATGTGACAGCAACTTTACCTTGACGTATTCCACTGAATTGCTGAGTTTGAGTGTCCATTTCTTGTACTCCTCCACTTTCTTTTCAAAAATCTGGACTTTGAAGCTCAGCTCCTTCTGCAGGGTGGAAAGCAGAACATCAGATAACCAAAAGAAGACATCATTGTTATTGAATCGGCAAAGCAACATATTAGCATGAGAATGCAGTTTATTACAAGTATATCTTATCATTCAAATCATCAGTGAAAAAATGTCATGAGGGGAATACCACACAAAGCTTAATGGAAAAAAAAATCCTTTTGTTTTTTTCAAGTAGACAGTAGTATTGTTGGATGTTATAATTCAAACTACTAGGGCACCGTTGAACTTTAAGTATATGTTGATGCCTATGCTTTTGTACTTTTACTTGAGTAACATTTTGAATGCAGGAATTTGACTTGTAACAGAGTATTCCTACACTCTGGTACTTCTACTTTTACTCAAGTACAAGATCTGAGTACTTCTTGCATCTCTGTCAGGCCCACATATAGAAGCTGCCGTATCTCTCTAGTGTGCTTCTGGTGATCTCTGTACTTTTCCTTGCAGGTTTGAAACTAAGTGCTATCAAAGAATAATGTTACCTTTAATGAAATACTTATTTCAGAGCCCAAAACACCTATATTGATAACTTCTGAGAGTACTTTACCTTACATATCGGAGCCCCATCTTTGAGTGAGAAGAGCTTGTGTGTGTTGTGCATGGCCACACAGTCCACACACAGCGGCTCCTCGTCCTTCTCGCAGTACAGCTCCAGAGCCTTCAGGTGCAGGTTGCAGACCTCCTCACTGGGACGCTTCCGGGTCGGCATCCAATTGGACTGCTTGAGGAAAGTCTCGCACGTACTGTTGAGCGCGCGGTTGGCGATGGCCTGCGATTCCTCAAACGAGCTTCTGCACACGGGACACTTCTTGTTCACCTTCGCAAAGTTCTGCACACACTCCCGACAGAAGCTGTGGGTGCAGGGCAGCAGCAGGGGGTCCCGGAAGATGCCCTTACACACGGGGCAGGTCAGGTCCTCCCGCAGGGGTTGAGCCTCCTCCGGCATGTCTTCGTCCATAAACTCAGCCATGGCTCCAACACTTACTTTCGAATTCGAGAAACGCCCAAAGTGAGGATTATAGACAGAAAAATACGCAGTGGCCCGGATGTGTGATGTGTTAAGTCTTCACCTGTTAGCTTACGCTCAGATAAGATAATAATAAGTAGTATGTGGCAGTTTTAGGAAGTATACAACTCCTCAAACTGCTCTCGCACTGCAATCGAGTTAGTTCTGTGCCACTGACTCATTTCCGTGTTTCTGTGACAGACTGCAAACCTGACTAGGGATAAAACACTGCTCTCTAGCGGACTTGGAGGATTTTACATAGCTTTATTATCCGTTCTCTCTGTGGAGGTCTGCACATCTGCAAGAACATATCTACAATAAGAAAAGTCAGGGTGCAACTTTATGAAATATGCTGCTTTCATACGTTAGAAAACAAATTCGGTAGTAAATGTATCTCAATGTGTACAAATATCAAGATGCCCATTTGTTATGTAATGCATTTATTATATAGATTTGATGTGATTGTGTTGATATTTGCATGTTATATATATATATATATTGCCAGTCATCTGAAAATGTAATTTCCTGTTCCAATTCAAGCATTACAGGGGTCTGATATGTCATGCTAATAAAGCTTAATCGACTTTGAATCACTTTCTGTTGTTGTAATGCAAATAAATATACAAAAGCCTAGACAGCTGAATTAGAGACAATACTCTCCTAAACATTAACATCATGCAATTACAAATATACCATGAAAAACACACATTGTCATCACAGGATATGCCTTTTATTTATTTTGCACTTTACTTAGCTATTTTACTAAACTTGATTAACCCATGAACTCAATTCAATCTTATTTCAGGAATAACACATTTCATACCCTACTAATCTCACATGTCTCTCTTCTTCTGACTTTCATGACATTTGGCACATGTTTTTCATGAGGTTTTAAACACTTCTCCTTAATATAAAAAGGGTCAACCTCTCAGCAGAGCAGAGTGTATGAGAGGACCATGGGAGCTACTTGAATCTTGAATTCATCACAATGGAAGATAATTAGTCTATTCGCAAGTTATTTATATTCAAATTACTCGGAAACACAGATATGAACGCCACAGTACCTCACTACTGTGCCACGACCTTTTCAAAACTGCCATGTTTTTTTTTACTTTTTTTGGAGCGGTAGGCTATATCCTCTTTGAAAAGAAAAATCCTCTCATGCACCTTTTGTGAGTTCATACGAAAATATATCCAGCAGATGGAGCAATAGTGCCATTACAGTGTGTAAAAGTTCACCATGGTGGCGGGTGGCATGTGTGGCAAAAATGTGCACGTTGCTTGTGTCTGTCTTTTAAATGGTCTTTGCAACCATTAACAAATCGTTATGGTTAGAACAGCATTGATTAAATGCATTTCTGCTGCTACAGGCAGAAATCACATACGTTCACCTGAAGAGTAACGGAGGCTGCAATCAGTTAAATGTATCCTGAAATGATTTACTAAAATGATCAAACAAACTGAAGCACCCTAAACAAACTGTTCAGGACTGAAAATAGAAACATAACAAAAGAGTAGACATATCTTACACCCCCCTCATTTTCCACGTGGTCTGTGAGTTCACGTATAAGTCATTCATTTCTAGAAGGTGTTCAAAAACACTTTATTAGCGTGCAGCCTTTCGTACACACGTCAGTTCCTGTCTTATTTCACTATGAACAGTGCATGAACTTCATGTAAATGGGCCAGATATGCAGATATGATGACTACATTTGGACTCAAATGCTCATGTTCAATACTGTGCACTGTCCCTTCGTTTTAGTCTATACATTTTTTTAAAGGAGTTTTTGGTTTCCCGACACAGAGTGGTTCATTTTGCCACAAGCTGCACTGCTAATACAAAAAAATGGTTTCATGACGGTCACACAGGAAATCCACAAAGGTGGAGAAGGTTGATTCATTTTCACATGTGATGTTGCACCTATCTTCTCTTTTGACAGTTGAGGGGTTCACAATGGGGGCTGTTTGTGATCTTAATACTTTTGAACTTTAGGAAAAAGGCTTGCCAAATAAATGCATTAGGATGAAACCCTCTTTAATTGCCACACATATATGCACACAGCACACACAGTGAAATGTGCATTAACCCATAGTACTAGGAGCAGAGATGTTGTTACCTTGAGTATATATTTTTCTTTTGTTATTGTGAATGGACTACTATTTTTTACACATAATCAGTGTGCCAACATGACATGAAGACACACAGCATCAAACAGCTTCAATCAGATAAATTGAAACTAAAGAGGAATGATCATTCAAGAAATACATCTGGTCAAAGTGCACAAAGGTTATGTCTCAAATGTGTTTCATAAAGGAAGTTAAGGAGCATTTGTGAGAATAAAAAGCGACCTGAAAAAGTCAAAGCGACACCTGGAAGTGAAACTTACCTTTTGTTTTGTCTCTTGTCTCAATGGGCTGTTTGTGATTTAAAGTTTTTAAACTGCGGCAGAAACAAATGCATTTTAACCAAATGAATAGTTTCAGTTTGTAACACACCATTTAGATCCGATATTGTTATCTATTTTAATATCTAAGAGTAAAATATATGGTCAATTAAAAAGATTAAAAAGACAACAACAAATTAAGCCATTATTTTAACAACAAACGGTTCCTCTTAGAGTTTAGGAGGGCGAGAGCAAAGGAGTGTTTGAATGTATTTGCCAGGTTGAAGTCTGAGGAGGGTTTTAAATGGAGGAAACTGAAAGTGTTGACACAAAAGGTGGAAACAATCTGACAGGAAAGACTATATGCTTTCTTAAGTAAATGTGTGTTGTAAAGATCCTGCCGAGTTTCCTGTGCTGTTATTTTATTGCATAGTATACACGAGCACCTTATTGAGTGCATAGTAGCACATGCAAAACATTTTCAACCATATGAAAATGTGCATCATTAAACATTCTGGAGTCTCCCACTCTGACTACCTTAGCTTAAACCAGCAGGAGTTGTTTAACAAACACTAATGGGAGAAGAAAGTAACGACACAGCTTGAAACAAAAAATAATCAGAGGTACTGTATGAGCACTGTCCTCTTTCCTTCAGTTAACCATGCAGGAAGATAATAAATTATGCTCGTTTATAGGTTCATATTTGTATTTTAGTGTCTCTACTGTGACATGTCTCCATGCTTTAATGTTCAAAAAGCTCTTTTTCTTTCTTTTTTCTCATACTGCACTGAAACCAGAGCCCAGTCTGCTCTGATTGGTGCACACACTCTGTTGTTATTGGTCAACAACTTAGAGATGTCCCGCCTCTGAGATGATCACGTACAATGTGTTGGAGCTTGGAGCGCTAGGCGTGCTGATGTCACTATGTTACGGAAGTAAACAAAGGAGTCCAATGGAGGCCTTTCAGACATGGAGAGAAACTCTCTCTGGAGGGAACTTTGAGATTTTAGCCTTTGCAGACCATTTACAAAAACCTATGACACACTAAAGGAAAAGGACACCCCCAAAAAGCATCATAGGGCTCCTTGAATGTGTCAGGACTGAACACATTTCAATGCATCATCAGATTATGTAACCATCCCTGCTGCTTTTCAGTCAAAGCCTCCAAAGCACATGGGCTCTGATGCTATGACATACTGACCTGCATTGTGGTGACACCACTTTCAAAAACGAGAAAGGTGTTCAAAGTTCAAACAGCGGAAAAAGGAGAAGCTTCTCATTGAGCTTTACAATGTTAGCTTTTTATTTATTATCATGAATCATATATGAATAATAAATCTTCCAAAATGAGTTTATTAAATGTATATTGCTATGATCTATGCATTGCCACCATTACCGGTACATGGATGAGTCAGCATTGAACAGTCGGTTTAATTGTTGAATTCGTATAACAACGGAGAGAAATAATTTGTTCCTATTTAGACTTAGCAACGTGACGGCAAACACAGGACATTAGAATAGGACTCAATAACAGCATGTGGAAATATTCTTTTCCATTTATAAGTATCTGTTTTCTTTCAGTTCCTCAAGAGATCTCCATGGTTTCAAAACCAATTTGGGGTCACACACACATTGTAACGCATCTTGCATTCACTATATTTTACTTCACATTCTCATCTAGCAAGACTATTAAAACATATTAGTGATGGTAATTGACGTGCACACACACAACAGGTAGTGGACGCCTTCAATAGACAGGAAAGGGTTAGACAGCGGGTTTGGTTTGGTTTTGAAGCAGAAAATAAAACTCAAAGCAGCAACACACACCACTGCTTCGACAAATGGTATTCAACCAAAAAGCATAGACAGCGCTTATATTGATATCAAAAGGAAAGAATCCGGTGTCTGAAGCCACATGACGCTATCGAAAGATCAATTTCTTCTTAATATTTCCCCATAAAATCCTCCTTCTGTGAAACTTGAAACAGTAATGTGAGTGTTTGTGTTGGTTCTAGACCCGTTTCAGCTGTGCTGGGGACAGTTATTTTATGAAAAAGGCCCATTTTAGGGCCCTTTGTGCTTTTTGGGGGTTTTCCCAAAAAAAACTCCAGACATTCTCTGTTTCCATTTAGTGTTTATTAAAATTCGATAAACTTAATTCCATTCACACATGCTTATCTAAGATCGAAAAATGACTTTCATAGCCAGGTTATATTTCCATCGTCCTCTCTAACCACAAAAGAACGCACGCCTAGCAAAACAGAAGAGAAGACGAAAGGTGTGAAAAAAACAGGAACACACGATGCTCGGGAAACAGACAACACATGTGAAACTCGGCGCAGGTGTCACTTTTGCATGCCGCTGTGCAGACACTTAAAACTGAAAAAGTGTGATAATAATCTTGAGGTTTTAGAGACAGTTACTGCGTCTATGAAGGTTAGTGAAAATCATTCATGTAGAGATTTCACACTGATATGCAATATATAAATACTATCAGGTTGTATTGATAAGACCATTAATAGTGCATTTCCTTCCTCATAAAACCTTTGCAAAGTAAATATTTAAAATCCAGCATTGCTTACTTTGCTATACCAACACATTGAGTAAAGCATCACCTATATGCATGTACATCAACACTTTTACACTGATAAGCAATTATAAATAGTAGGTTTTTTTTCAATAAACCCATTAAACGTCCATTTTATTCTTCTCTATCATATTACCGTAACCTTGTGAAAAGCATCACATGAATGCAAATGCACCCTCCAACACACACACACACACGCACGCACGCACGCACGCACGCACGCACGCACGCACGCACGCAC
>CALSBZ010043967.1:325939-341508 GCA_943591055.1 Gobionotothen gibberifrons
CATTTATATAACCTGTGAGGCATTTACTTCACTTTGCAAAGATAGATAGATGCAAAGATCGATGCATAGATAAACACCCCCAAGCATGCAGCAGAGTCTCAAATAAAATGTAAAAACATCACAAACTTAACAAAACCTTTAACAATGGGGTTAAAGAAACTAACCAAACTTATACAGTTTGGTTGGTGGCTTAAAAGGGGCATATCACAGCAAGTGTTTTCCTGTTAAAGTCTTGTTGATGCAAACAATTTGCTTTTGATTTTTTAAATGTTTACTGTAGGTTTTCTAAATTGTGATTTTTGTATTTGGTAATTAACAATGGCGCCCTATACAGAGACGTAAGCATTGTGGTTATAAAATTAAAACTCAGTACTGTATGAATCCCATTGAACTCAAACGGGAGATAAGGAAGAGGTTGCAGCATGAACCTTGTATAGTGTATTAAACCCTGATACATTTAATGTGTTCACCTTTCTGACATGCTCTCAAAGCTTATCATACATTTAGGATCAGGGGATTACATCTGATACACAGAAGAACAGCAAAAAAGAAACGTTCAACCCACATGCAGCGGTTTCTGTGGAAATGATTTTCAGGAAACTTGAAACAAATTAGAGAAAAGAAGCCGCACATCCTCCAACATGTGGCTTCAGCAGAAACGAGAAGAGATAAGCACAAAGAAGAGAAATTAAGCGAGTGTCTGACTTCTCCATATCAACTAATGTTCACAATATTACTAAAAAAATCACAACATGCCACCACTTATATCACTCACAACACTGCCTATTCATGAAGGCACACTGCAGCCTGTTGGAGGTGTTATTGTTAGAAGAGTTCATCCCTTAAACGTTTGATTACAGCAACAACCAGTTTGTATATCGTGTAAACACTCCAGAAGCAGCAGCTCTACTGGTTCAGTCACTGTTGCAGAAAACAAACTGAGAGACAGGTTTTTAAACTCTTCCTGTCAGAGCTTGGCTTCACGCCCATTCAAACACATTGTGTCGTCAACATGCATTAGACTTTAATCATCTAGTTACCTTTGTACTTTTAAGGATCAATGCCTTATTCTTTGGATGGAAGTCAACTCTCTTTCTGCGGGACAGTTTAACAAAGTGTGTACTGAAAACCGGTTTGTTACTCTTTAAAGAAAAGGGCCTCTTGTCTCTTTATTGTTGTGCTTAGAAGCTCTCGCTGACACAGGAAGTAACACTTCAAACTGATGCAACACTCAGGACTATAACTATAACAAGAAATGCTAAAATGTGATGTGTTGCTGCTGTCACTGTCAACCAGTATTTCTCAGCTTAGACCAAAGTGTTTCCCATGAGCTCTTGGTAACCTTAACACCATAAACAGAAAAGGGAACTAAAGGAGGGCTGAGAGAAGGAAACTGTTTTTTTCTTCTGGGGTCAAATGATTGCACATTGCGAGGTTGTGAAAGTAATATACTTTATTTCAGGTCACATTTGACATTTCTTTCTTGCTTAGTGCGCAGGAATCAGGCGTCTCTGGCAGGCCGTAACCTGCACAACATGGAGGTGAAACCACACGTTTAGCACAACATGCAGTGAGATTTAATCTTCTCTTTCCAGGCATGTGCCCTTTGACATAAAGCATTCCACTGTGCTCTGTCCACCAAACAAACAGACATGTATTCAGATGAGAATAAACAGAGAGCGCTATGTGGAGGCGTCGCACCAACAGAGAGCTTTGTTTCCTCTCTGCCACTGTCTCACTGTCACCTGACACATGACGTCACCACCTGTTTGTATCATCCAGAGTCCACACACCCATGTTGCAACAATGCAGACAATAAAGAAATAAGGCTTTGGGGTTTTCCAAAGGGAAATTCCTTTGCTTTGTGGTGAAACATACACTGAGTCTTATCTGCCATTATATAACAAGATAACATGAAAAGTGCTTGTGTTATCGATCAATGAAGTTATAAACTCTGTCGGGCGGTTTAATGGCGCTTACAATAACACTGACAAGGATTATACTATATTGTTTTTACGAGAGCTTAAAAACCCAGCAATTAGCTTTATGATGATTGTGAAGAGCTGGAAAATGTAAATGGCCACTTTTTCTTACTAATATCTAAAACAATAAAAGCAGTTTGCTTTCAATAATTACAATAAAAAACACTAATAATAATGCATAATAAAAACACAGATATTTACAGTTAAATTAAAAACTCATGATTCTGGGTGACGAGCTTAAATTGTGCAACAGTGATTACAAAATGAAAGTTCAACAGCAAGTGTCACCATGACGTGACTCGGAAAACTTCACATTAAAGTGCAATGTGAAAGAGTCCTATAACCGTCCTCCATCCCTTGAACCCATGACACTAAATCCCCCTCAGGGGTGGAGCGATATTCAAGTCACCTCTGAGTCACCGGGGGCATTTTGTCCATCCTTCAGCAGTGAGTGGACTGCACCTGCTGATCTACAGTCATCTGTTTCAGTCATCTGTTTCAGCTCTTCCTCCTCGTGATTCTGCTCAGGCAGGGCCTCCTCGCCCACACCCAGCTCCCAGAGCGAGCCCTTAGAGTTTACTGTAGCACACGTCAACATGGCCAGCGTCCGTTCCCTGAAGTTTCCACACAGGCCGAAGTAGAGCAGAGGTCTGAGGCAGGCGTGCAGGCAGCCCACAGCAGATGTGAACATCAGAGATGTAATCTGGGAACTCTTAAGATTGAAGATCCTAGATGAACCGTCACCACGTTCCTTAGAGCTTCTTCTGATTGTGTCTACAAAGAGTATGATGTGGTACGGCATCCAGCAGAGGAAGAAGACCACCACTAGGGGCAGGAGGAGTCTGCCGGCCCTCTTCTTTTGAGGACTCTCAGAGCCTCGTTTCAGCCGCAGCAGGATGAAGGAGCTGCAGATGATCAGGGCGAGTGCAGGCAGCAGGAAGCCCAGCGTGAGGTGGAGAAGGCGGGACACCAGCTGTGAGGTAGATAGGGACTGAGCGTAGCTGTTACACAGTCTTTTCCCCGTGTCATTATTCACAGACAGGAAGATACAGTCAGGGGTGGAGAGGATCACGGAGAGGATCCATACCGACAGGCAGCAGATGTGAGCTAACCTGGGATTCTTCTGGGAGAACCGCTGGGTGTTGTGGACGATGGACAGGTAGCAATCCAGGCTGATGCAGAGCAGAAGGAACATCCCACAGTAGAAGTTGATCTGCGAAAAAGAAAAAAAAAAACATGAGCTGAGATCTAGTGACTCATCCCTCGTTGGCACACCACAAAGCGCCTTGGACTATCCTTTGTGCCATCAGGCTCCACAATAAACAAAGTACTTGTAATGTACCTACTCTGACTCACACTTCTAAATATACATGTGTTCTGTTTTGTTTTTGTAACCAGTTTGTACTTATTTTAAACTCATCTGGTTCTGTTGAGCACTTTGGGCTGCATACTTGCATGAAAGGTGCTATACAAATAAAGTTATTCTTCTTCTTCTATATTTAACACATCCATAATTATCCATATCTGTATAGATGTTAAGACCTTTAATTGTAATTGTACAGTCACTTAGATGTATTTTTTATTTTTTATTATTTTATTATCTTTGTGTGAATACATATATGTGTTGCCGTTGCTGCCAAGACACCTGCATTTATCTATAGGGATCAATAAAGTTTGATCTTATCTTCTTGAAACAACTCCAGCTGTCTCGATCACTCTCACTACTCCCTTCCTCTCGACTCTTCCCATAAATCCTGAGTTTCCTGGAGGAATGTGGCTGTCAGCAGGGAGTGAACCTCGCTCTATACAATTATCAAGTACAATAACCTCATTCTGCCAAGAATCCCTCACTGAGAATTAAATTAATGGCCTTCAGCCTAAACACCCCACTTTCTCACAGCTTCACTGAAAACATCCCGCTTTCACTTTCCAGTCTCTGTCTGTTCTAGTACATACTGTACATCTGTTTATAATCCACATATGTGTTTGTATGTTATTAAGAATACAGGATGTCATTCAACTGTACAGTTTTTCATTTTTGATAGATTCATCTCATTCATTGTTATTCCTGAATCTTACTTGAACCACTTCAATGAATTGCCATTTTTACTTTATATAATACGTTGCATTGTTGAAGGAGCCTGGGACTAGCTGAAGCTGCTGTGCATATATGACAATAAAGACTTTGAAACCTAAAACTTTACATTTCAACATAGTATTTGGTACTCACATTAAATACAGCTCCACTGATCTTGCAAAGAAAGCCCCCACAGCACCACCCAGATATCTGAGCAGCCTCTGCGGCCCAGAGGGGCAGCGAGACCAGCAGCAGGAGGTCGGAGACACTCAGGTGGAGGATGAAGGTGTCTGAAATACTCCAGGATCGCCTCTTCTGAACCAGAACAGCCAGTAGGAGTGCATTCCCCAGCAGACCTACAACCAGCTCCAGGGAGTAGAGGATGGGGAGCAACACCGCTTTACTGACCCTCGCCTCATTCTCCTCTTTGTACTCGTAGTCTTCATCGTAGTCATAGGTGCCGTTCTGGCCAAGGAATCCATCCACATCCACGTCCATGTTCATCTACTGTTGGATTGACCTACAGAGAGAGAAGTCCAAAATGCTCAAGTACTCCAGAGGATGGATGTCAGTGATACCAGCTTGAATACTCTTTCTGTTGCTTCTTTCCCTTTCTCTTCTCTCTGTGTTTTTGACAGTCATGGCTGGGAAGTCCATCTGATGCTTTTTAAAACTTGCCCAAACTCACATGGTGTGTGATGTCACTGGATGAGGCAATAGTGGAGTGTAGAAAGCCCAGTTCCCCTTGGTCATACCGAAACAACCTATGGAGCTATTTTATGCACAGTGGCTGTGAGCTCAAGGCAAGTGTCGCTGTTTATTCAGGTAGATATGCAAACATCGAAACCAGTGGTGACGGTTGTTTCTAAGATAAGGCACATCAAACCCGCAAAAAACATGAATAACTTACAGGTCCCGAAGTACAGATACGTTTCGAAACTAAGACTAAAAGAGAAACAGACGTCAATATGAATTTTGCAATATTGGCTCAAGCTGAAATGCTGCAACTTCTTAAGTAATAAAGGCAATCCGGTTAAATAAGTCTGCATATCATAAGGAAACGATTATTGAAGTTGTGGGTTTGCACATAAGTAATGTTACTTACCCATAAAAGGCTTCGGCTGCCTCTCTACTTGCACGTATCTCTTCGCACCGGGGTCAAAATGTGAAAACGCAGTCTCCGTTTTTGGAGGGAGGAGGACGGAT
Source organism: Gobionotothen gibberifrons (assembly GCA_943591055.1). NCBI lineage: Eukaryota > Metazoa > Chordata > Actinopteri > Perciformes > Nototheniidae > Gobionotothen > Gobionotothen gibberifrons. The sequence goes on from CALSBZ010043967.1 coordinate 331,205, forward strand.
GAGATCTTGCAGCTGTCGAGCGCCAGTCAAATCCGGCAGAAAAACGCACGAAATCCTGTTTCGAGTAAAAGCGCAAACATGGAATAACCACTAAAAATGAAAGAAAATCCGCGCGTTAAAATGGGCTGAGGGTGAATCCACGAAAACAACAGCACCGGGGAAGCAGGGGACAGTAAAAGGCAGACGGTGAAAAAATGTGCGCTTCACCAGCTCAAAGTTTTTACAACATTGACGCACTAAGAGGATCCTCTGTGACCTTACAGCCAATAACATGGACACAATGCAGGCTACAGTTTACGTTCACTGTAATAAATTCCCCAGATGATTGTTTTGTTTGATCAAATGTCACCTTTTCTTGCAACTTGCAACATCAGACAATCCGCCAACTCACACGAAAAACCAAGTCGCTCGATGTATTTTTTCAAAGTAAAATATTGCATTAAAATTCACTAACATTCACAATCCAAAATATCCAAGATAAAGAGTTGAGGGAATACACAAAGCACTTACTTTTATAGTTAGAAAAGCAGGTATTGGTAAACTTGGATTATTCCCCATGGTGTTTGTGCAAATGTGGCAACCCAAGCTTTATTATGAAGGGCAAATTACCAAGATTTCGCGTTTCCGCTCTCTGTGGCTGACTTGACGAAACGAAACCGCTGCTGAACACAAAGCAGTCAAACCGCACAGACAGCCGCTCTCCACCAGGTAGAGCTGTTGAATTTGTGTTTCTATTAAGAACATTAGATAAAACCTGAAGCATGTTTCAACCTGCCCGTTAACCCCTGATATCATGATAGTTATGTTGGAATACAATCTGCATATATATGGCAGCCAATAACATGGACACAATGCAGGCTAGAGCTTACGTTCACTGTAATAAATTCCCCGGATGATTGTTTTGTTTGATCAAATGTCACCTTTTCTTGCATGTTGCAACCAGGCCCAGCTCCAGGATGAAATTACTGAGGGGCAACGAACAATTCTGGCAATGTAATGAGTTCACACAACAAGCTTTTTTCCTTCTCACTACTCTACAATCTCTTTGCTTCTTTATTTTTATTCCGGATTGACCCCTCTCGTTCTATTCTTTTCCTCTGATCTTTAATAATAGTACATTATCAGATGGCTGCACTTTGGTTAACAGACTAACATTGATTTCCTCATTTGTGCACATATGCAAGGCCCGAAGCCATCAGTTCAAAGTGACGAAGTTACCTTATACCATAACCTTTTCTCCTCTATCCTTTAAGTCGTCTTCCTATCAGACTTACTTACTTACTATCTACTCTAGTCATGTCAGGATTAAAGAAACATTGATCTGGTTGATTTTTTACTTTCAGGATTGAATGTTCAAACCAAGACCTAAAACCTGGCATTCCATAAGAAAGTGACTAATATATAAACCAAATGTAATATTGGATCAAACACTACACCAAATGGACAGACACAGATTAAACATATAGTCCCCTGGTTTGTCTCTAGAGTGCAACTGCCATGAGAAAAAACGAATCAATGTTCCACAATCCATCACTAGATGTCGCTCATTGTACCAATACGGTTTATATAATACATAATATATTATTATTATAGTAAAAGGGCTCGCTTTGGCAAAATCCTGATCCATACAGGCAGCCCTGAATAATAACAAGTAACCATCATGTGTGGTTTTATCTGTAGATGTCTGTCTTTTGTTTGTTTTTGTCGATTTCATATTGTTTTCACAGAGCTGTGGAAATGAATTTCCCCCTGGGGACAATAAATCTAATCCAAACTAATTTAATATTCAATCCCACACTTGGCGATTGAGAACATACATTCGTAATTGACCTCGTTTAAATCACTTTTGTTCTAATACTATGGATTTAGTTGACACTACTAGCCGACTTTCTTTTGTCCAATATTTTGCGGGAAGGTACATTGAATTAGAAGTAGAACAAGAAGAAGAATGAGAAAGAGAAGAAGTAGAGGTAGAACAAGAAGAAGTAGAGGAAGAAGAAGAAGAAGTAGAGGTGGAAGCTTCACGCTTCTTATTATACATCCATGGGTAGAAGAAGTAGAGGTAGAAGAAGAAGTAGAAGAAAGAAGAAGTAGAGGTAGAAGAAGAAGAAGTATTAGAAAAAGAAATACGCTAACGCTATAAACAGGCACAACACTGTTACTCTGTTTTTACTGACAGGTAACATTTTATTTCACCTTGCTCTATGTTTTTTAACGCACATTCCGAAAAAGGGGACTTTGCCCGGAAACGGGGACGTTAATTATTTAAAGTTATTTAATAATTGTGACATTTATTTAAAGGTGAGGTGTCATGGCCATTTCCACTGATCATAATTCCATTGTTGAGGTATATACTAAAATAGAAAAATACTGTGCAATTTTCCAAACTCACATTGGTTTCGCATACAGCATCTCTGTAAAGTGTGTGTATTCACTTTCTCCACTAAACGGCTCGCTGCAGCTCCCCCCCCCCCTCCCTGTGAGCCCAGTGTGCTCCGATTGGTCAGCTCGGCCCCTCTGTTCTGATTAGTCAACCACCAGAGAGGCTCCGCTCCGAAAGGTGCCTAGCTGACAGTTAGCTGCTAGCTAGCTGCACACACCATGATATGCCAATATATACACCTTACACACCCCGCAGAACCTCCATAACATGTACAGATTCGAGTATAGACATTTGAGGCGTAGAACGGAAGAAGAGTACATTCATTTTACCTGTAATAAACTACTACTTTGTTTGAAAATCAAATCATGGTTTGCTATATATGAATGATATGTTATAGGAGCAAATACTTCAGGGAAGAAAGGCTACCAAGTATTTTCCATCAAACTTTATTTTAGAAATGTACAAAATGAACATAAATATACATATATACACGGTATATCATCCATTCCTCCCCTTATAGGCGTTGTCCCCTTTTTCGCCATCTTGCAAGCTACAACCGGGGCTGAGGCATCAGAGTGGTCATCCCGTCTTGATCATGTATTGTCCGCCAGATACGCCAGGAGTTTCCTGATCTGGCTGGATGAAATCAAATGCAAATCACAACATATTATATAATAGAAACGTAGTTGTTTTAGATTTGTTAGTAGTAGTTGTGGTAGGAGTGTGTATCTCAACACCGTTAGATATTGCCAGCTAATATGCTAACCTCGCTTTATTATTTACCTTGGTAGCATATGAACGTTAGCTCGGAGAAAAGGCAACTAATGTAGTGTAATAAAACCACTATGAACAAAAGCTAGTGGTTCATATTAGGCTAGCAATAACGTGTTTACAATTGCAATCTTATACAGTAGTCTGCTACGTTCGGTCATTCTTGTAGCTGGCATGAAAACAATGTTTTCCCCTAGCATGTATAGCTAGCCTCGTTAGCATGCACAGAGCCGCGTCGCAGCTCGGAGGGAAATCACCCGGAGTATACTGTATGAGTATTCCGTGTGTGAATGCAGACATTCTCCTGCCATGACAAACATGTAAAGCCATCTGCTGACATTGTAGTTTATATATGTAAACGTTAGCAACTGAGCATGCACAGAGCCGCGTCGCAGCTCGGAGGAAAACCACATAATGTACTGGCCGTAAGGGAAATCACCCGGAGTATACTGTATGAGTATTCCGTGTGTGAATGCAGACATTCTCCTACCATGACAAACATGTAAGGCCATCTGCTGACATTGTAGTTTATATATGTTGTGGTGACAGCGGCAGCTAACAGCTAACAACGGCTAACAGCAACGACAGCTAACAGCTAACAACGGCTAACAGCATCGACAGCTAACAGCTAACAACGGCTAACAGCGGCAGCTAACAGCTAACAACGGCTAACAGCAACGACAGCTAACAGCTAACAACGGCTAACAGCAACGACAGCTAACAGCTAACTACGTATACGGGGCATCTAACCTGTTAACATCTGACTGTTAATGATTTTGTTCCCCCGGTGCCGGAGAGGAGGTCCGACCAGCCGGTTGACCTCGTGTGGACACTCTCACCTCAATCACCAACCCCGACAACGGTTCCAGACGCCACTCACGTTCATCGACGCCTGGGTGGTGCACTCCTGGACCCCGTCTCGCCTCGACAATTCCGGACGTCGCCCATGCTCCATCGGCCCATGGGTGGCGCGCTCCGGGACTCTGTCTGGCCTCTCACCTGCCCTCATGGGATCCCTCGACGACTGCCGAGGATTTCGTGCCCGCCGCCGCTGTGCATCTGCCTGCGGCCGGGTGGTGCTCCTTACTCCCGGGGATGCTGCTCCTGCCCCCCGGAGACCCGGTTCCTTCCTCCCGAGGACTTCATGCCCGCCGCCGCTGTGCCCTCCCCTGCGGCCGGGCAGCGCTCCTTCTCGCTGGGGACCACCGGGTTATTCACGCCCGTCGCGGCTCAGCGACCCGGTTTTCACCGACTGGCGGGTGATAACTGCATTCGCCACGATGCCTACTGCGGCTCCCTTCTCTGGATTGGTCTAAAAAACTAAATGGAAGAATCAAATGGATGATGACGTTTCACCAACGAGGCGTTTTGGGGAGGTATTTTCTGTTTTAGAGTTTTACTCGCTACAGGGTGTACTTTGAGGGTTTTGACTCTGCACACCGTTACATGCATAAAAACCTTCATAACACACAAGGGGACGGGTAATAACCGGAAAAGCATGACATGTGATCTTTAACTTTTCGATGGATGAATGATGCTCAAAGTGAGGGGGCAAATAAGACAACTGAGGGGGCAATGCCCCCTTTTGCCCCCTCGTGGCGCTGTGCCCGGTTGCAACATCAGACAATCCGCCAACCCACACGAAAAACCAAGACGCTCGATGTCTTTTTTCAAAATAAAATATTGCATTAAAATTCACTGTAACATTCACAATCCAAAACCAAAAGTGTTATAAAGAATCTTTAGAGTCTCTGGGATAATCTAGTCCAAATAAATCGGCTATGCAGCGATTTAAGAGGTTCAAACACGGAGGATTGTTAAATGACATTTCCCTTAACTTTCCCCTTAACTGCCGAATCGGAAGCTCTGAATCGGAAGCCAACTTCAGCGTCGTCTTTGTTTGTCCCTTACCTTCATAATTGTCGATGTAACTGGATATGTACATCTTGAACCTCTTTTGCTCCTCGGGGCTGAGCCTGCCGCTTGTACCAGCCGATGTACATCACTGATGTTAGGTCTTGGAGACATCGAGTGTAAAATAGTGCCTATATAATATCTATACGCTATCTCTCTCGCTAGCTATTGCTATCTATTGCTATCTATTGCTATCTATACGCTATATATCGCTCTTCCCTCTACCGCTCTACCGTAGACCGGAAGTTTACAACCACACACTCAATGAACCAGAAATGGAAATACGTCATCCCGTGCAACTAGCCTATACAATCTGCATTTATATGGCTTTTTAAATCAATGTCAATAGTTTTTTAATCTATCATCGAGATAGCTGAACAAATATGAACTGGCCCAAGTTAAAAGAAAATAAATCAGAAGAAAGGATACATATAAAACCGGGCAAAGTGTTCATAGTCACAGGAATCATAACAAGGAATCATATTAATGCAAAGTATTGCGGTGGGATATATGCAGGGGTTAAATTGGACCGGGGCTGTCCGGGGCTCAGCCCAGGCACTAGGACGATGCTCTGACGTCATCACCCTCGCTCATTTTTGTCATTTGTTTGAGCCATATGTTAAAAAACATCTCTGGTTCTTATAGACTTTATTTAGGGTCGATATGTGTTGACTTTACTTTAAAATAGCAGATCTCTGTGACAGGATATAGTTTTTCCGCTTAGTGAACGTGTGCCTCTGCTGAAAATGAGGATGAGCGCAAACAGTCAAAAATGTTTTTTTCCCTCCCAGAGCTGCCAGCGCAGCGCCCCCCCCCAGATCTGGCGCCCTATGCCAAAAACCGGCCCTGTACACCATGCTAAATGTATGTCTGCATAAAGCTGAGTTATGATCGGTCATAATAACACAGAATTTGGTGATGTTTAAATAGTTTACAGTGAGATTTACTCCCATACTTTTGGCCATGCTCACACAGCCCTACAAATGAATTGAGGTTTCCACACACATGTTCTTGAGCAAGTGTGCAGAGCAGTGTTGATTTAAAAAAGCAATTAGAAGGTTGGATATTTGTAAACCTTTTTTTGTGTATATATTAATAATTTAAGATGTAAAACAATTCCAGTTTATTTGTAGTACTTTCTATTTTTATTGTGACATTTGGTGTGCATTCAATGTGTGCATTTGATACAGATAATGGAACAGTTGCTTTAGGGCCACAGTGTATATCCCTTAAGGTCAAATAATGAGATCCTCGACCTCCGCCCCCCTCTCGCACCTCCACACAGAGCCCCCCCACATATCAAATCCCAATTTAACCCCTGGATATATGCTTACGTACAATTTAGAGCTGCATAAACTTTACCTTAGTATTTACATGTTAACCAGTTTATCTACATTATAATTCTGTTGCACTAAACAGCTGCATTTATAAGTTACTTTTGAGATTACGATTGTACATGCAAATAAAATGTCATTTAAGTATTGGTTGAACATTTTACTAAAGTATAAGTATTTATCTATGGCCAAGAAAATATACTTAAACAATTAGGAATAAAAGTACACATTGCAGAAAAAAACCCAGCACAATCTTCAAACTTGGGAAGCTGGAACTATACCATTTATTTTTAGAAAACAAAAATACTAAAATCATTAGAAAAATTGCTGCCATTTAATATTCTTGATACGTTTATGTTTAAAAATCTGAATATCTAAATTAACTAGTAACAAAAGCTGAAAGATAAATGTAGTATGTAAAACGTACACTTTTTCCCTAAGAAATGTTGTGAAATAAAAGTATGAACTGAAACAGAAAGAACATTGTCAAGTAAAGTAGAAGTACCTTAACGGTATAGTACAGTACTTAAGTCAATGTATTTTCCACCACTGCATACAATGCACTGATAAAGATAAAGTAATTTGCCTCTGTGATGTAGTGGAGAAGTGGCAAGTTTCATAAAATTAAGATACTTAAGTAAAGTACTAATACCTGTAGGATTTGAAATGAATGGCACTACTTGAACCAAGTTATTCGACCACTAAGATGTTGATGGATATATGAACACGACACTTTATAGATATCCCAAAATATTTATTATAAAAATCATCTGTATACATTTCCTGTTTTGCAAAGTTTTAAGGAACCTAGCTGAGAGAACAGCTGCACATGGATCATGAAAAAAAAAAAAAAACGGGAAATGAGAATTCCAACTAAACCATTACAACAATTTTCACAGTTTTACAAGCTGAAACGTATTTGAGTTTACAAACTACATGAGTGTGGAATCTGATAAGAAGCAGCTACTGGCTGTAAGGATGAGAAACAAACCACAAGCTTCCTCTTTACTGCTGATAGCACACTTTGAGAGTTGTGAAGAAATTCAGATGTTTCACAAGATTTGACCCATGGACATGAAAATCCACACATTCTCACAAAAACACTTTACACGAAAGCAACATCAGCATGTTCGGAGGTGGTGTTCTTTTTCAGTGTTTGCTCCACTTACTTGATGATTTTACTTGAAATAAAATGGCTGTGAATGTAGGTTGGAAGCTGCAACAAAACACACAAAAAACACATATCAAAGCACCTGAAATGTATCACTTTCCCTCTGAGAACGTTTTTAAAGTCTTAAGTAAGCAATTTTCTTATACACATTTTCCTGTTCCTCTAACCAATATCACACCATGACAGAGAAGGAGGTGTTTTCACTTTCTGCAGAGCTGAATGATCCTGTGGTTCTCCTGAGCCTCCTCTCCCTCCACCCCTCCATCCCCAGGAAGCCTCTCTGTCCCAGCAGCCCCTTGCACATCCTGGCCAGCTCCCTCCTGAACTTCACCCCAACGAAGCCGTACAGCAGAGGGTTCAGGGCGCAGTGCGACAGCCCCACGCTCTCAGTGATCACAATCCCCATGTCCACCACGTGGCCAAAATGGCATCCTCCAACCACCAAGCCCAGCCGGTGCAGACTTTCTGCCAGCTGGAAGCAGTTGTACGGCGCCCAGCAGACCACAAACACAGACACCAAGGACACGATGAGGCTGAGGGACTTGCGTTTTTGGCGGCGAGTGGCGTTGCAGAGAGACCTGAAGATACGGATGTAGCAGTAGAGCATGATCAACAGTGGGAGACCGAAACCAAGCACCAGGCCGACCAGCTGCAGCCCCACCTGCCACTGGTCGGAGTTCTCAGTGAACCACACCTGGCACATCATCTTCTCACTTCCCGTAGTTCCCATATCCACTACCTGTTTGAAGTAGATGTCTATTACACTCAGGCCCAGACACACCACCCAGATGAGGGCACACACAATCTGGGCATGGCAAGTGCTGCGTTTCCAGCCGGAGCTGACAGCGTGGACGATGGCCAGGTACCGGTCGAAGCTGATGCAGGCCAGGAAGAGGATGCCACTGTAGCGGTTCAGGGAGAAGAGGGCGCCGGAGATCTTGCAAGCAACCAGGCCGAACACCCACTGGTGAGCCCACTGCACTGCGAACAGCGGCAGGGTGAAGGCCAGCAGCAGGTCGGAGATGGCCAGGTGGAGCAGGAAGGTGTCGGTCAGAGAGAAGGCGCAGGCTCCTCCGCTCTGAGAGTTTCGGTAGCGGCGGATCACACACAGAACCAGGACGTTCCCAACCAGAGCCACGAGGAACACCAGGATGTAGACCACTGGAGAGTATCTCTGTCCAAAACTGTAGATGCCCTCCTGATAGCACGGGGAATAACTAATGTCTGTTTCGGGGGGCCCGGTGGAGTTTTCATCTTCATAGTCATAGTTCTGTTGACAAGAGAGGAAGAGCTTTGTCAAATTCTTGTAACAGATCAATTATTCAATAAAAGTTCAAACTTATTATGCTGCCACCAGTTGCTGTATTATTTTATTTAAGTAAGGGCAGTATTTACACAAAAAGTCATGAGATTTTCAAAATGGCTAATAAAAACAATTGATGCACTGTTCGTATATTATTTGTTCAGCCCACTCTCTTCAGTCTGCGTACAAATGACACGACTTTGCAAAGCCGTGCAATAGATACGCAGAAGTCCGTTTTTGCGTGCATATGATACGCCCACGTTACGCTTGTTATGAACGTATCTTAAATGCGTTTATTTTCTACATATCTTTGCCATTTATTTAACCCTAACCATAACCCAATAAGCTGCTGTGTCGTTTATTGCACCGCAAACATTAAAACTGTCATTGGAACGGCGATCAAGCCTGAAGCCACAGAGCTCTTTGCTTTAATGTTTGAGGTGCAATATCAGCGTATCATATGCACGCAAAAACGGACTTCTGCGCATCTATTGCACGACTTTGCAAAGTCGTGTCATTTGTACGCAGACTGTGAGACCTTGTTGACATAACATTTATGTATACAGCCTTTTTAGTCATACCTTCCCGTATTACAGTATGCACAGTTTTGGTTTTATTCTTACGTTCTGTTTAATCGTTTTCTATTATGTTCTTTCAATGTTTTGTTCTTGCATTATTTTATGTATTTGTTTGCCTTGGATTCTGTATGTTGCATTGTTGGAAGAGCCTGGGATGCAATATGTTTACCTCCATCTGTATCTTTACCTGTATCTGTTGTTGTGCACACAAGTATTTCAATCTTAAGTCTTTCAGATACTGTACAACATGTGAGTATCTCAACTGAAAATATATGTTGGGTGCTAACAGAGGCACGTTGTGTCTCCTGATGAGAAAATGGTTTCCACTCACCCAGTAATCCTCTGTGGTCGACACTTCTCCCATATTTGTAGAAATTAAGCCAGCAGCCTGAAACCCTCCAACAGAGACACTCATAAACACAATGAGCTAAGGGACGGTCAGAAAGAAGAAGAAGAGGAAGAAGTAATTTCAGGAACTGAATCCTGGCACATTTAGACGCTACATAGTAGTAATAGATGAGTGTGTCAAGGAAATTGTGATATATATTTTCAAAATGTGTCTGCAGCCAGCTATAAAGCTCCATCAGACAGACACTCAGCCATGACTGGTGTCATCAATATGGAAAAAGACTCTATTTTCTATCTCATACTTCATCTTCTGCAGACCCCTCATGCCATTTGATCGTTTACACATCTTGCATAACGTCATATTGAAAGGGAACTCACTTTATGGGAATTCGACCCTCAAGATGTTTTTTTCTCAAAACAATCGCACACAAATGGAGAAGTGAAAGTGTTTGGTTGGCAGAAAACTCAGTCTACACTTTTCAGGTTCTTTATGTTCAGCGTG
>CALSBZ010043967.1:361214-380950 GCA_943591055.1 Gobionotothen gibberifrons
TTAAAATAGTTACAGCAGAAAAGAGCCAAAGACAGCTTAATGTTACCTAAAGCATGCATACAAAAGTATTAAAGATACAAATAAGTATAATAAAAAGAGTTACACATCTTACAAAATACACATCCTGTAACAGTTCTGAGGATTTAGCAGCCAAGTATATATTGCACAGTTTTTAATGGCATATACCGTACTTTCCGGACTATAAGCCGCTACTTTTTCCCCACGCTTTGAACATCGCGGCTTACACTACAGCTTCAAAAAAAGCTTGGAGCTGGGCGTGTCTGAAGCTTGGGGATTTTATTCGAGCCCTGCAACCAACAACCAATCACATGAATGTCCCGCCCCGTTTACGTAGTGTTAACATAGCTAGCAAGCTATGCTTGGATATACTGGATATAAAATTCCCAAACAGGCGAAAGCCTACCAGTTTCACCCACTGTCTCTGCCACCTCCCCCCATGCCTGGTTCCTCCGGTTGTATCCCGGTAAGTTAATAGGGACTGGTCATACAAAACCGGGTGATTTGCTACGGCGATAATTAGTTTATCCTCCATCTGTTTTTGAAATATAGAAATGAACGGCGGGATATCTCTCCCAGCTTAGACGCGGTTTGATTGGCTAGGACTTGAGCTGTCAGATTTTCAGAAACGGGATTTGATTGGCTGGCGCTGGCTTCTCCGGCGTCTCCGGAGAAGCTCAGCCACGCTACCCACAATTGGTGACCGACCAGCAGGTGCGGCTTATATTCAGGTGCGCTTAATAGTCCGGAATTTACGGTATATATATTGCACATATTGCACATAGTTGGTACAGTATTTAACAACAAGAGGTGTTCTAGTCCGTGTTGTTAGAATAGAAGTGTCCAACATTTAAAGCAACATACATTTGTTTTCCAGGGTTTACTGCCTAGAGGTAAATCGCCAAACCTTCGCCGGGAGCGAAACGCCGCTGTGAACCAGCTGGTGCAAGAGGCCGTGATCTCCCTCCCCCACGCCTCTTTCCTCAACGTGGACCCAGGCTTCGTCCACTCCAACGGCAGCATCTCCCATCAGGACATGTACGATTACCTTCACCTGACCCCCCAGGGCTTCCAGGCTGTGTGCGACCCCCTGCATGCCCATCTCAAGACCATGCTAGAGAAGCCTGCGGAGAACTGAGCAGCCAGGGCACAAAGCCACAGAAGGTGGTCCTCATCCCTGTTTCCAGAGAACAGCACTCCGCTTATTAACACCATCAATGATCAATATAATTAATTATTTGAGCCTAAGAGCTGTACACATTATTAACACATTAAGTCCTCTCCGTGGTGGTTGGTGACCACTGTTACAGATTATGGGACCATAGAGTTTTTGTTGTGGTAATGATACAGTCAGAAATGTAACATGCTGTGCTGTGAAGAAACAAAGTATTGCCTTCACTCCCCGTTAAACATCTGATCCACTAGCTTTTGATTGTCAAAGTGTTTTCTCATAGTAGAATATTCACATTCCTCTGACACATGGTAAATATGAGTGAACACGATCAGAGCCAGACAGTGACAGGAAATCTGAATGCTGGAAGACACCGTTATGGATAATTACATCCAGATGTCTATTGGTTGAAATGAAACTTTTAAAAAGACACAGCAACTTTTTACTCCAATGAAGATATGCTATAGGTCAAAACATTAGTTGCTGTTCCGTATTTAAAGCTTTATAACAGGGTTCTCCAGTTTTCACTTAAAACCCTCTAGAGACGTACAAGGCCTAATTTACGTTAGAATATGGACGGATATAAACATTTTGGAAAAAATAAACAATGATAAAATGCATTGCCCATCTGAGGCTACTGGAACAGGAACTAATTTAAACGGGTTGCCAGTATATGTCTGGTTAAAAAAAAATGAAATACAATACTGCCCTTACCAGAACACTGCTGTAATTTGCCATTTTGGTTCCATGAGTTACATTCATTTGCCAATAGCTTTATTTACTCCATGGTGATGTCTGGTGTCTTTTGTATATGTTCATTTGAATGACCAAATGTTTTTTCATTGACTATAACTATGTTTACTTGCCTTTTACCATGTGATTTGTTGTCTCATTATTGTCTTGGCACCTTTTTTTGCTTCACCTATTGTAACATTAACATATTTTGCGATGAGAGGCTGTGTCTTGTTTCAAACATAAATGTATTTAAGTAGGTTGTGAAGTTGTATACATATATCTAAAAATTGCTTGTGCTTCAAGTGTAACCTCAACTGCGACATTATGATCAATCAGATCATTAAAAATGGCTTTACACTAAAAACGCTTCTGAGCCTCTTATATGAGGGTTGTGCTACAGACCTTGAAATTATGCTTCAGGATGTCTGGCTGTAAGTGATGAAAGAATGCATTAAATATGAAAAATGGTTTTAGTGTCCTTTGACTCATTAATTAAATCTGGTTGCTAATGTGGAGGAAACTTCTGTGTAGCAATGCAGTGGGAGTTACCGACTCATGAAGGAGACACAGGACGAGCAGGAGTTCTGATGTCAAACACTGATATTTAATACAAGTATCGGCCGGAGAAATTCACATCACAAGTCACAGCAGCCGAAGGTTCTAACTGCACGGGTGGGTTGCCATGTCAAATCTGATCCGCCTCGCATCTTGGTAGACCCTTTAACTAGTTTACAGAAAGTCAAATCCACATATTGGGGATGGGCATCAACACCTGGAGACTGTCTCTCCGTGGTGCTTAGAAGCCAGCGTTCTCACAGTCGTAAAACTCCCTATGTCTGCTAGGTCAAGCCATAAAACGTATTGTATCAACATACGACTGCATTATCACATTCCTTACGGGAGATAAGGAGCAGGGCTGATCGTAAATGTCAACACACAGAAAAGGTTTAAATATCTAGGAGTAAAGACAGAATTATTCCCTCACAGCTGATACATTCATGTATCGAAACTAATGTAGTGCAGAGGCCCTATTATGCTGTTGGGGGTTTTCCCTTCACTTTAGCTTGTTATAGGTTTTTGTTGGTTTTTGTGCATGTAAATGGTCTGCAAAGTCTAAATTCCCAAAGATCCCTCCTGAGAGAGTTTCTCCCCCACACACTCCTCCCACCGGCCTGAAACACCGCCATTTGACTCCTTTGTTTAATTCTGTAACATAATGACATCAATGTGTAACACGCGTGCGTCCATTGGCTAGCGCTTCAACACATTGTATATGATAGGTTAAGGCGCGAGACATCTCTCAGCTAACCAATCAGAGCAGACTGGGCTCTGGTTTCAGACAGAGGGTGAAAAGAGGTGCTGCAGCACAGGCAGTATGAGACAAATAAAGAGCTTTTTGAACATTAAAGGTGGGGTAGGTAATTTTGGAGAAATCAGCTCGAGTGCGCTAGAATTTGAAAATACACAACCGGAAAAAATCTGCCACTTCCTTACAGAGCCCCTCCTCCAACACACGAACGTGCACATGACCAATGAGGGCACGAGATAAATGTGTGCACAGATGGAAGGCTGACAGGCAGGTAGGCCATCCAGTTACTTTAGCCGGGCCGGCTCAGATGATTGGTCGTGCTTTTTACAGCGCCACGGCTTCCACAGATGACATTTTGGTATGGATTTTTTGTCAAAGCACTTAAGATATTCATTGCTATCGGCAATTCCAATTCCAATTCCAATTCCATGGAATATAACAAAACGTCTATCTCGAGCCGGTTTCTCAAACTTACCCCACCTTTAAAGCATGGAGACATGTCCCAGTAGAGGCTCAAAATACAAATATGAACCTGAAGAAGAGTAATATATCCTCTTTTCTAACTCACTAACTTAGCAGGGTCATTGTGAGTACATACTGTATGATGGCCAAAGGGGGTTTATGTTTTTTGTTTTTTTACTTGTTTTTTTCCAGGCTTAAACATTGTTATGAGCACAGAGCTACACTTCAGTAATTTAAGACTGGTGAACAAGTCTCGTTTTGCCCAAAAGTTTCATCCAACATTAATCACACAATACCAGACCACATACCTTGCCTGGATTATGGCACGCATGATCTACCATGTGACAGTTAGTGGTGCACCCATTGCAGTTTTGTCGACAAGGCTGATAACATCATTTTGATTAACGATTAGAAAAGTCTGTACAGCATGAAAAGCCTTATCCAGGAATTAAAAAATGACAATATGTCCCTGCAGCACAAACCACCAACCAAGTAGGAAGAGATTTTAGTTTTGCACATGCTACTAATTCACAGTAACAGTTTCAAAAATGTCTATTATGTTCCCCCATCAAGGCTTTACCAGGGCTAACAAAAAGGGTTGCCTCTTGGCTATTTTTTGGTAAGATCATGTAATAAGAAGACCCAGTAAGTTTTCTTTCAGTGGATATCAGTATCATCAGGTCTTTCACTTTCTCACGAAAATGAGCCATGACTCAAAACCACAAACAGATTTTTTTGGGCAAAGGTGCATGTTTCCTGTCATTCACAGTCACCCACTGTGAAAGGTGCTGGTAGGGCAAGGTTCAAGCTTCAAATACCTGGCAGGCGATGAATGTGCCACGGCTTTCATTTCAGAAATGAACACCAGCCTTTATAAAGACACGAGACAAACAACATCCCTTGTATTCCCTCACTGGGACTGAAGTTAGTGGACTCATTGTATTGGACTTGCTAAACTGCAATATGGGACCAAGACTGTTCTTGTTGTTGGCGCTCACCCTGCTCCTATTTACTGATCACAGCCAAGGTAGTGTATACTTTTTTCAGTATTATACTATTAAATTCATTTAAAAGTATGTTTATATCCTCTGCATTTTATTCTGTGATTTTCAAAGGTATTCCTGAGACACATGAGAAATCCTTGGATGTCAGCAAATTCTCAGATGGTATGTGATTTTGATGTTTAAAACACATTTTCCACAAGTTGTCCATTTATATGTATTGAATTGTTGTAACTGTATTACTTTATTTCATTCATGTTCATTAATGATCTGTATTTATTTATCAATGGTATCGTAGCCTCTATTTTTGGAGAACTACTGACTACTGCAAATCCAATCGACATCCCAAGACAGCGCAACAGAGCTTGTTACTGTAAAGGTAAAAGCAATGTTTGGTGATACAATTTAGCGGTTTAAATGTAAACACAGCCTTAGTGGAGTGCATTTCATCCTAACCCATTGTTCTCTTTGTGTATTTGGGGCACCCAGGAAAAGGAAGAGAGATGAAATCCCGCTGCCTTTGTCAGCAGTCTGGCAGACGCAACGTCAGGAATGGAAAATGTGAGTTATAGTTTTAGAGATTTATTAAAAAACAAAGTAAAACAATAAGTGACATCAGTCTTGTATTCAGTATATTCCACTGGCTCGTGTGGAAAGGTGATTGGGGACTCTTCAAAAGGGTTGATTAGAGATTAACTAGTGACATTATCTGTTTTTTTATTAATCATCTGTCTGGATTCTTTCAAACCACAAGGGAAAACATTTTGCCAGAAGAACAAAAACAAGAATCTGAGGACGTGCCGACGGTTTTCCAAACCGAAGAAGGGCGGGAACACCAGGAACTTGGGTCCCAGTATCCCAATATGAACAACAACAAAGAAGTACTATAAATACCTTATACTGAATTAAAATGTATACATTTATCGCTAACATGTATATTTCTCTCTATTGTATTTGATTAAAAAAAAACAGCTGTAGCTTTTTGACAATGTTTGCATGACTATAACTTTCTGAATAAGCACAGAGACAATGTATCCTCCTCAATAAAGTCCCAACTAAATTGATTGTGTTGATTATTTATTGATTGGGAAAAACATTCTATGAATTAAAGCATGATTCGATTTATATTTACCTTTACCTACTAACAATAATAATAATAATAATAATAATAATAATAATAATAATACATTTATAAAGCGCTTTTCCTGGTGCTCAAAGCGCTTACAAGCAAGTAAAACAAAATAACAGCAAAAGTAGAAAGTGCTAATTAGGATTAGGAGTTGAATTTGACATAAAACCCTAAACAGTATTAAAATGATTTCCACTTTAACTGTCGGTGTTAATGTATTGCACGTTAACAAATCTAAATCTAATAAAAAGAAATATCCAACAACAAAATGTAACTTAATTTAAAGGCACTCACGCTTTCCAAATCATCTTTGCCTTTCAAAACAACAAGAAACACATGAACTGATCACATTAAAATCATATCATTGACTATGAAGGACCTTTCTATACATTTTATAACATGACTGTTAGTGTTCAGACTGTAGAGGGAGCAGTTGGACAACATGTGAAGGACTCAGTTGAACAGCACAGGGAAAGATAAAGCAAACACACCCATCAACATCAGAACGCCGCGGGAATGGAAGTGGAGGGCAGAGGCGTGACCTTAGAGGGAGAAAGGGACGGAAACAACAACAAATAAATCACATGTTGCATTTAGTAAAACGGGAGGTATCTGTAATTGTAAAGCTCATATTCTGAAGTCATTAAAGGTAGGGTAGGTAAGAATGGAGAAACCAGCTCGAGTGCGCTAGAATTTGAAAGTACACAACCGAAAAAATCAGCCCACTCTCTTCAGTCTGCGTACAAATGACACGGCTTTGCAAAGTCGTGCAATAGATACGCAGAAGTCCGTTTTTGCGTGCATATGATACGCCCACGTTACGTTTGTTATGAACGTATCTTAAATTCGTTTATTTTCTACATATCTTTGCCATTTATTTAACCCTAACCCTAACCATAACCCAATAAGCTGCTGTGTCGTTTATTGCACCGCAAACATTAAAACTGTCATTGGAACGGCGATCAAGCCTGAAGCCACAGAGCTCTTTGTTTGAATGTTTGAGGTGCAATATCAGCGTATCATATGCACCCAAAAACGGAGTTCTGCGTATCTATTGCACGCCTTTGCAAAGTCGTGTCATTTGTACGCATTCTGGTGAGATCAGGTTGTCATACCAAAGTCAACAAGTGCTCATCATATCACTCACCAATGACATTGAAGGTTTTGTACTGGAACGCTTCGATTTTGGTCACAGGATTCCTCGCCTTGCATACATAGATTCCCTTATTCTCCTTGGTCACAGAGAAAGTGATAACAGGACCGGCCCCTACACTCGGTGATAACGGATTGTTAAAGAACCAGTTGAAGTCACAATCCGGCTGAGTTTCAGCGGAGCATTTCAACGACACGGAGCTGCCAACCTTTGCTTTATCTGGACCAGAGATCATCACATTCAGAGGGCCGTCTGCAAACACAGAGACAGAGACTTGGTCAGAATAAGGTACGCTAAAAAGGTAGAAAATGTGTTGCCTTGGCACACAATGCTACTTTTTTAAAGGTCTACATTTGCATTGTTTAACACTCAAAGTTCTGGCCTGGTAAAACTGAAAATCAATGTGTAAAAATTACTGTTATAGTAAATAACTATTACCATATTACAATATATTCACTTTTGCATTTTGTTAAATATCCAATCATCAGCTCAATACATTTGCCTAACTTATATAAAGTTCACCCAAACTAGATCACCTGATCATTAAAGATAGCAGCACTCTTTGAAGATGTGATGTTGGCGTTGTTTTCATTATACTATTGTCAAAGATGCAACAATACATCGTCATGCAGCATTTAAAAATAAAATAAAAAAGGATTTTCTAAACGGATTTACTCACAGTTCACCAGGAGCATATATGTGGGGCTTTTGTGTTGACCAGCCTGATTGGTAGCGACACACTCATATGTCCCGTCATCAACCCGATTCACCGGAGTGAAGTGCAGTGTGTTGTTCTTAATGTGGTAGGACATGAGAGGGTTTGCTGTGGAGTTTGTCATGTTGAGGCGCATGTTGTCCTTCATCCAGTAGATCATGTCATAAGGCCCAGAAACGTCACAGGTGAGAGTGAAGACTTCTGAGTTTATTGGAACGGTGGTGATTCTGATCATCACTGATGTTATTGCCTCTGTGGGAAGAGAACACAGCAGGAATCAATCAGTATTTCATCAGTTGTACAGTCACATGACATGCATGGAAGAAGTCAAACCCATTAGATAAGATTACATTCAACTTTTAAATGCAGTTTAGCATTCAAACAGAACAAAAGTGGTTAAGTATATTTAAATATGTTATGCTTTTTGGGTTTGTCCCTTTGTAATATAGGTTAATGTGCATGTAAATGGTCTCCCTTGGACTCCTTTGTTTACTTCCATAACACAGTGACATCACTATGTAACAATTGTGCTTCTAGTGGCTTGCGCTATAAAACACATTGTACGTGATAGGTCAAGGGTCGGGACATTTCTAAGCGGTTGACCAATCACAATAAAGCTGGCCAGTTAACCAATCAGAACAGACTGGTCTCAGACAGAGGGTGAAAAGAGCTTTTCAGCAGCCTTTACAATATAGACCTTTTTGAACATTAAAGCATGTAAACATGTCACAGTAGAAACACAAAATACAAATGTGAACCTGGAAATTAGCATTATAGTGGCATATTAATATTATATGCACACATATATAGATTACAGTATGAAGTTAGACTTGTAATACAATATGAGATGCTGAGTTTTTCTTACCAATGACTGTGAGCATCTTGGAGTTAGTGCTGTTGTTTCCGGTCACATTATTGTAGGCCAAGCAGGTGTATTCTCCACTCATATTGAAAGACAAAGGGTCAGTTGTGAACTCAGAAGAATTGGCCACGCTGGAGCCATTGAACCACCAGCTGTAGTGACTCGGAGGCACTGATTTGGCAGAACAGGTAAAGACAGCCGAGTGTCCTGTCTCCGCAAAAGCTGGACCATCAATCATGGGTGTTTCTGGTCCATCTGCAACAAGGAGAAAGAAGGTAGGCTCTCGTGGTACCAACATTTAGTAACTACATATACTATGAATTAAGATTAAAAAAATGGTCAGTTAATAATTGTCACTTCAGTGTTACTCACAGTTCATAAGAAGCATGTAAGAAGGGCTAGTCTTGTTCCACAAAGGATTCAGAGCCATACACTGATACAGTCCAGTATCATTGAGTTCAAGCGGGTTGAAAGTGGCTATCTTGTTGTCCATGTAGAAAACAGTTCTGTTGTCTTCATGCAGAAGCTCACCGTTTTTCATCCAGTAAAAATGCTCAGCAGTTCCAGTCACATTGCACGTTAGGTTATAAAAATGACCTACTATGGCAGGATTCATTGGTGTTTCTATTTGCACATCTTCTATTGGATCTGGTAAGAAGAAAAGCAACAGTTATTTAGGTCTATCCAGAGCCACATTTCCTATTTTTGCACAACATATAACAGAACTGTAAAATAGCAGTCCAAGTCTCACCAAAAACAGTGAGCATCTTGTATGCAGTGCTGTTTTTGCCGGTGATGTTGTTGTAGGCCATGCAGCTGTACATGACCCTCGATTCGTCAGTGAGAAGAGATGCGACATACTCAGACGTATTGGACACTACAGATCCATTGAAGAACCATTCATAGGAGCAGGGAGGGTTTGATGAGGCGGAGCAGCTGAATGTGGCGTTGTCTCCTCTCTTAGCGGCAGTGGGACCCATAATAGTTGGCATTTCTGGTCCATCTAAACACACAGATATAACCTTAAAATCACCTTTACTGAAAAAAGAAATCTCTCACATGACTGTCAATACCCTACAAAGAACTGTGTATGAATGCCGAAGTCCACATTTGGACAATCTGACACCAACAATTGGATGTTTAATTCTTTGGTTACATTTTCCAGATAAAAAAAAAGATATATAATCAAAATGTTTGGTTGAATCTCTCTCTTTTTGATGGATTGAAAAAGTCCAACCATGTCAAAGGGGGATTGGGATAAAATGCACAATGAATACTCACAAAAAACATCCAGCGAGAAGATATGACTGTAGTTCCTACTGAATTGGTTGGATGCTACGCACTGATAGTTCCCATTGTCAGATTTCATGACAGGATCAAAGGTGAGGGTGGTGTTGTCCATTGACAAGTTTCTTCTGTTGTCAGCATACAGTGTGGTCCAATTATACATCCAGATAACTGACTCCACACTTCCTGCTGTCTCACAGGTCAGAGTGAAAGTGTGGTTCTCCATTGGCTGAGCTCCGACAATCTTTATTGACGCCATAGTCACTGGAGCTATCGAGGGAAATAAAATTAAAAAATGGCGGCACTCGAAGAAATGTATGAAACATTGGCTATATGTTTTAGTGGTTTTCATTTGTGCAGTAAATAAACATTGGTTTGAGATTTTGGGAAACATTTGCTTTCTTCCATGAAAACATACCATTCCCCAATATGTTTAGCTTAGCTTAGCTTAGCTTAGCATAAAGATAAGAAACAGGCAGAAACAGCGAACCTGGATCCATCCAAATTAAAGAATGTGCCTAGTAGCACATCTAAGGCTCTTTGACTACTCATTTGTTTAACTAAAACTAAACTGAGCTAAGTGTCTGCCGGCTGATATAGCTTCATGTTGAACAGACTGAGTGTCAACAATCATGCAAAACAAATTAGCATTTCGAAAATGTACTGTTTTTGTTGTACAGTTACTTGCCCAAAACAGTGAGCATCTTGTCTGCACTGCTGTTTTTGCCGGTGATGTTGTTGTAGGCCATGCAGGTGTAAGTCCCACTCATGTCTTCGGTAAGAGGAGGGGAGACATACTCAGATGTATTGGAAACTAGAGAACCATTGAAAAACCATTTGTAGGAGCTGTGAGGGTTTGATGATGCGTAGCAGCTGAAAGGGGCGTTGTCTCCAGCTCCTAAGAAACTTGGTCCCATGATAGTTGGTTTGTGCGGGCCATCTAAACACAGAGATATTACCTTAACATCACCTTCATAAAGACATTCTTACAACGCAGAACTGTTCATGATCAGAGCGGTCCACTTATGGTTAACCTGACACCAACAATCTGATGTTGAGGTTATTTCAGTCAGAATGTTATGATAGATCTACTGTGTTATGTCTCACGTAATTCACAAGTTAATTATTTCTTACATTAATTTCTATTTTAAACAGCAGTATTACAGTGTTTTGGATGGGTTACTTCTTTGGTTCATGGTTGAATCACATTTTCACTATGTTTGTGACAGGTCCAAAAAGTTCTCCCCCGTGAAAAGGGGTGAACATGTTGCTAAACTGCAAAGTGAGTACTCACAGAAAACCTCCAGCGAGAAGATGGGGCAGACAAAGTGGCTGAGTGCGTTGTTTGCCTCACATCTATAGTCCCCATTGTCAGCGCTTGTGACAGGATTAAAGGTGAGGGTCGCGTTGTCCATTGAGAAGTTTTTTGTGTTATCAGCATGCAGTTGGGACATATTATACATCCAGCCAATATAATGCACACTTCCAGCTGTCTCACAGGTCAGAGTGAAAGTGTGGTTCATGATTGGCTGAGCTCCAACCATCTTTATTGATGCCATAGTCACTGGAGCTGTGGAAAGACAGAAAACAAAAGGATGCTGGCTAAACTCGAAAATATGTACAATACATTGATAGCCTGGTTTAGACATGTTGTAAATGGGGTCATTGGCAGCCCTCTCATATTTGTCTATTGAGTATGAAACTTCAGCCACACGTTGTTTAGCTTAGCTTAGCACAGCCTGTTGGGATCATGCAAAAACATCTAGCCTGGCTAAATCCAAAATATATGAAAAGTACTTCTTAGACTTACTGGCAAAAGCAAATGTTAAAATAAAGTTGAAGTTTTGGAAGTGCAGGTAGCTAGTTTTTGCTACGTTTGGATAGAGCCAAGGGCCTCCCTTCAAAAATCTTCAACATATTATTAGTTACCCAAAATTGTGAGCATTGTGTCAGCTGAGCTGTTTTTGCCGGTGATGTTGTTGTGGGCCATGCATGTGTACTGCCCGCTCATATTGAAGGTCAGAGGTCCAATCACTAGTTCTGAGGTGGTAGCCTGCAGGGATCCGTTGAAGTACCAGCTTATGTGACTGGGTGGATGAGAGTCACTTGAGCAGTTGAGGGTTTCCATTTGTCCTGTTAGAGCAATGGAAGGTGCTGCAATCACTGGTGTCATTGGGCCATCTTTTTAAGTAAGAAAATAATTGAAAAGGTTAAAATACTTATATAATACATTCATATGTTCTTTGTGCATCTCCAGGAGATAATATTAAAGGTCCCCTATTATACTGTTTTTCATCAACATATTATAGGTCTCAGATATATACAAAACACGACTCTGTGTTTGGCTCTAAATACCAAACAGATCATTGCAGCATCCCATAATCCCCTCCGTTTCAGCCAGTGGCGAACTGTCAGGGCCTTCAAGGTATTCAGAGAATACCCTGGAACACTCAGATAAAACAAACAAAAAAGCGGCGGCGGCGGGGGGTGTGTGTGTCTACAGAAGGTCCAGTTGTGATAGACACGGTTCGCCACTGGTTTCAGCCCTGTTTCAAAAGTGCTGATTCTCTGTCTGCTACTTTAGATGAGCCCCTCCCCACGCCCCTCCCCACGCCCCTCTGAGAGATATTTGGTTAAAAAGAACACAATGGTGCTCTAGGAGGAGATTCAGGTGATAAGGGGGGGGTACCTTGGTTGCTGATTGGCTAATGGTTACACAAGCCAAAAAAATCGTTATGGCATCATAAAGTGGCCACAATCTGATCAGCTCATTTTCAGACAGGTTTTTATAGAAATGGATCAGGACAAAAAGTGAGAGAATCTTTTTTCCTGAAACTTTCAGAGTCTCTTTCCACAGAGGGGACACATGTTGATGTAGAAGAGACATGAAGAAGAGGGGACACATGTTGATGTAGAAGAGACATGAAGAAGAGGGGACACGTGTTGATGTAGAAGAGACATGAAAAAGTGAATTTTGCACAATAGGTGATCCTTTAAAATACTTACAGTTTACTTCGACTGTGTAAGGGTGGCTGGTCATGTTGCTCACAGGACTAGAAGCCTCACACCGATAATCTCCATTATCTGAAAGTTGGACTGGCTTGAGAAGGAGTGTCCTGTTGGTCATATCAATGACTGTTGTATTGTCAGCAGTGATTGGTTGACCATTCCTCGACCACTGAATGTTTTCAACACTTCCTGTCACTTCACAATGCAGCATGTACTGCTCATGAAGTATTGGAGGTCCACCTGTTGGATTCACCACAACGGCTGCTATCGGTGCTATAGAAAGAGAAGGAAAATTAGCAATACAAATTAACATTGATCTAATGAATTTGGCATATATTACTAGAATATTTAAAATAATAGCCTGACATAGTTTTGTATATGCCTACTGTATTTACTTTTTTTTACTGACAATTAAAAAGATTGACACCACTGTCATATCTGTCTAACAGTAGTTCATCTTAGCTTAGCATAAATACTGGAAACGGGGAAGAAAGCTATGGCTCGTTAAGAAAATCTGCCACTAGTATCTCTAAAACTCCCTAATTACCATTGTATATCTCATTGCTTAGTACATTCAATAA
Source organism: Gobionotothen gibberifrons (assembly GCA_943591055.1). NCBI lineage: Eukaryota > Metazoa > Chordata > Actinopteri > Perciformes > Nototheniidae > Gobionotothen > Gobionotothen gibberifrons. The sequence goes on from CALSBZ010043967.1 coordinate 374,647, forward strand.
CTTAAGTGTAAATATAAGTCTCAGCTGGCTTTGTGGCAACATCACGGAGACTGCAGAATTCAAAGAAGTCACATTCAAGTCTTGCAAATAACCCTGTATGACTTCCATTGTTGGTTTTTACATTTGTATTCAGGCAAGGCAAATAGACTTTTAATGATTGAGCGTTGGAGGTGCAGTTGGGTTTGTTATCTTTGAACACAGCTAGGCTAGCTATGTCTACCCTTTGGTAAACTAACAGCAACAATCCTTTAATCTGGCTCAAATACGTGAAAAACAAATCCAAAACCTACTCAGAATCCTGATCATTCCACTTTCGCTCGTGAACCTGGACGTGACTGTGTTGTGAAGTATGCATTGGTAATTTCCCGACTTGTTTTCTGCAACCATGTCCAGTTGAAGCTCTGGGCCAAAGTGATTTAGGTTCACCCCATTGAACGTCCACTGGACACCCGCTGGAGGGTTAGACTCCGCAGAGCAAGACAGTGTGATGTTAGATCCCGTTGTGTAGGCGGACCTCATGGGCGTGATTGTCATTGTTGTGTTACTGGGACCATCTGGTGAAGCAAGAAAAGGGAAATTGTTTAACCGGTTGACGTTGAGTGATTGACGTTTCTTTTACATAAGCTAGGCTATTATTACATATAATAATAATACTAATAAAGCTTTATATATATAGCACTTTTCATACAACACATGCAGCTCAAATGATGTAAAATGTATGATAATAAAAATAATATAAAATAAAATAAACAATGGTTTCTCTCTGACAGATAAGTCACAAGACAACTGAGTCGATGCAACAATATAAAATATAAAACCCCATGAAACAAAGTGAACATATAGGTACAACAGAAACAAATATATATAAAAAGAGTAAGACCTATAAAATAAATAAAATAATATAAAGGTAGATGAATAACATTTCAATTGGGGGGTTGCTAATAAAAATCTAATCTAAAAATATGTGTCTAGCTGTCGTTTAAAAATGTCCACTGAGATATAAACTCACAGTATATGTTGAGGTGAACAGGGGGGCTGATAGCAGCGCTCACACCATTGGACACATTGCACCTGTACGACCCCTCCTCATATCGTGTCACCCCGACCATGGTGAGAGTGGCGCCTCCATCGCTGAGCTGTACTCCCGCTCCCGCTGCCACCTCTGAGCTGCCCTTCATCCAAACATACGACAGTGACGTGCCATTGAGCACAGAGCATGTGAGCACTGCTGTGTCATTGAACTCCACCAGGTCAGTGGCGCTTGCTGTCAGAGACACATTGGAAATAGGCACTGTGGAAAGAAAATAATATAATAATAAGCTATTTGTTAGGTTTTATGGAAATGTGGGGTTGTACAGTAGTAAACAAGAGATGTTGTGTCTCACCTCAATGAAGTACATTAAGATGTACACAATATCTGTTATGTTATGTTATTTCATATTTTATTCCTTTTTATTCCATTCTATTCCTATGTAAATACTGCTATATTTTACTTATTTTTCATTATTTCTAATAAATCAAATCAAATCAAATCAAGTTTTATTTATATAGCACATTTATAAATGATGTTTGGTCGAGCCAAAGTGCTCTAATAATTGTTTATGTTATTTTTTATGTATGCATCAAGTCAAATTTCTCGTACGTGTAAACCTACCTGGTAATAAACCTGTTTCTGATTCTGATTCTAAATAGTAGACATAGGTTGAAACATGACTCATATGATATGAACTGAAGTCTGATTCATGTCAAAGCCAAAACATTTTTTCTGCAATAATCCAATGTACAAATCCAATTGGCTCCTTGTTGAGGACACTAGTGCAAGGCTTACTTCTGACGGCCTACAAAAAAGGTCATCCCGCACCATATATTGGCCTGAATGCCCACCACTTTGGGTCAAACTAAAGCATCTCATCATAGTGGACAGATTGCCAATACATTCAGCACATAAAGTACATTAATATAAACCTGAAGATAGTGTAATCACTTTTTGTCCCTAAATATTTGTATCTATTTCCATCATCAGGTCAAAGTTAGATTTGTCCAATAATTTGATTTATTCCTGAATATCTTTAAATCAGCCTCACATGCTTTAAGTGCAAAATATAATAACAATATAGGGACACTGGTATTAGTATTTAGTTTGAGTAAAGCCTCCGATAGCTGAACATTTGTAGTCTTGTTTCAGACAACAAAATGTAAATCAAAATGTCCTACTTATTTAATTTGAAGATCTAAACTAAAGGACATGAGCAAAGCTGACTCATGCTGCTCACTGTAGTCAAATGCAAGGTGACCGTAATGGCTGCAGATCACGTACTGCACTTGTATATGCAAATAAAAACTTGGCAAACATTGAAGTAGACATTGAAATATACAAATACTCCATGCTGATTGCTGTTTAAAAACGATGTTATTAGCTCTTTCAATACAATACATGAAAGGTTGATTATATATATTTTTTAAGATTGAGCTTTATTTATGATACGTAGAGTGTGAGAAAGCATATTAAGAAAGGAGTAAACACAAAAACGGTGTCCTTACCTTGGACTGACAGTGTTAACTGATGAATAAAGTTAGTAGGGCTAAATGCCTGTAATGTGTACTCTCCAGAGTCTTCTAGCTTCATTGATGTTATAGTCAAAGTATTTGAATTGAATGTAACCCTGTCCTTCCAAGAGTTGGGGATGTTTACATTTCCCGGAGCTATGAAGACAATCAAAGTATTGCCAAAAATCCACGTTCCTGTTGTGACATTGTCCTGGCTGAAAAGTGTGACGCTGCTGCCCACTGCTAACGGGTTCCTTGAGGCATATATCGGCTGGCTCCCGAAAACAGCTAGAAACAGAAAACATTTAGTTCAATTAAATGTAATTATCATCCATGCACCAATATTTATAGTATAAGATTCAAAGTTAACACAAAGCAGCATGTTTAAAACTTGTATATCATTAGGATCCGGAGACTCGCTACCAATGGGTTAATAGAATAAAACATATACATTGAAATCAAGTTCTAAATAATCAGCCTTACCTGTTATCGTCGTGGCCAAGATCAGCAACACCACCCGAACATCCATGTTAATCTCCAGTTTCTTTTTTGTTAGATCCTTCCTTGCCAACTGAATGGACTTGACTCTGGCTGTTATAATTCTAATCGGGTGATCACAGTCACCTTTTTATCAGCAAATATTTGCTCTACTTTGCTCAAGCTTTCAATTCACATAAATGCTCACCCCTACCATCACTGAGCCACCACCCAGTCATGGCCACACCTTGTTTTGCCCTGGTCCCAGCACCAACCCTAACAAGGTGTGTCAATTTACTGTAAACCTCACTTGTTCTGCAACTTTAAACAAACCAGATAAGAACAAGAGCAAGGACCTACTCAGTGGAGTTGTGGTTCTCTGATACAAAGTATACTGTGGGCTAACACAACAAACGTTTCCTCAATACAGGTGGAACAAACTGGATAACCAAGGGCAAGAACTGAAAAAATTGAACCAAATATAGAATATATGATACACAAAAGGTTATGTCTATATATGACTATTGACATATAAATAACACTGTCTTTCAATTATGTAAAATAAGAGGATAATATTACGTTGCCAATTTAGCAACATGCCATTGTTACATACAATTTTAAACCTGATTTAGGCCTAATTTCTTCTGGAGCTAGTGACTTAGGCAAAACAGTTCACTTCTGTTATTCCCACTGTGACAGACCATGGGGATAGGAGCAGCCACAAACAGTTTAAAATGCTAGCCGAGCACCAGAGGGACATTTGTTCATGCTGGCTTAGGCAATTCGTTTAATAAGGTGGCGATATGTTATTTGTGATTGTACACCTATTTAAGCATCTATTGGAAATCCTTTTGAATATACATCACTGGTAACTCTCCATCATGACAAATTGGCAATGTTCGCTACTACAGTTTTTGGATAACCAGCTGCATCATGTATAACAATATTGACAGGATTCAATGGAGGGCAAAAGGGTTAATGTACCTGCAGACCCACATGAGGAATATTCGGAATACTATTTCTTCTCAGAGGAAATACACTTTTATTTAATATGATACTGGAATCAAAGCTTCTGAATATGCCAAGTACTGTACCTCTAAGGAATAAAACCAATGTGACTTTTGGTTTTCCATAATGACTGTCAGTGGTCACCAATGAATGATTGTGATGTTTCTTTTTAGTTTCCTCATTGTTTAGAGTGGACACACTATGCTGATATTAAGGTGTCATACTTGTGTGTACCTGGAAATAAGCATATACATGTTTCTACTCAAATACCTTTATGTTTCTCTGACTGTCTGTTCGAGTGTACCCTCTGTCTGAATCTCTTTGTTTTAACGCCTGTCACTTTAAGTCTGGCTGAAAAAAAGCCCAGTCTGCTCTGACGGGCTTTCAAAGAAATTGCGGAGATACTCAGATGGGATGGTTTGTATTAATAAGCCTCAAGGGGAGCTTAGTCTTAATGGCTTGTTGAATCCTGACAAGAAACTGACTGGATTGTCTTATTTCACAGTTTGAAGTTTGGTACTTCAGAATGTAGAAGTGAGTTTTTCATAATATGTCCCCTTTAAACGTGTATACAAATCAGCCAATGCAACGTGAAGGGCTTTTCTCTGGCTTTAATTATTAAATACTCAATCTTTCTTTAATAGTTACAGCAATTCAAGTGGAAATCACGAGCGTTACACACGACAAACAAAGTCTTAATAAAACAACACTTAAAGCGTCAGTGCAGTGGCATTTTTTTATTATGGGTACAATGGAATATTTATTTTGGCCGGGTACTCAACCAGTGAGTCATTGTTTATTTGAGGTATCAGGTTATGCAAAGTGTTTTCTGTACTCCTTATCAGCCAGATTTCCTTGTTTGATTAGTACACATGACACACAAATAGGTCAAAGATACAATACTTTGATCTAACTAATCTTGATCAAATTTGATTATAACAGTAATATTGTATTCATAATTTCTTTGGTGAATACAAAAAATAATTAAAGACACATATAATTTGTTTGAAATTATGTATTATGGTTTTACGGTTCACTGGATCTGATTTATTTCACTGCATCAGAGTCATTCATCGACTGAAGGAGCCACCGACATCTGTACAAGAGAGATAAGATAAGATAAGATAAGATAGAAGTTTATTGATCCCAATTTGGGAAATGTTTGTGTTGCAGCAGCATAAAAAGACATGGCATTGTACAATAAAAATTAAAAGACAAGAGATAAACAAGAAAATAGAAAATATACATGTGTACACAAATTAACGATAACAAGATATAAAGAAAGGTATTATTTACGTATGTGACGGATGGAATATTAAATGATAGACTGAAGATAGTTATTCAAACTATTAGTCAGGTCAGATTAAATCAGTGTATGCAGTTTAGTTTCATATAAGCATGGCTGAATGTCCGAGTTATTCTTCACACTGTTTTTCCCTCACAAAAGGTTTGGCAATTTGTTGTTTTAAAGCCGACTAGAAAAGCAAGGCCTGTTTTGAAATTTGGTTGAAAGGGTTTAATCCCCAATGATCGTAAATACATTTTTGGGAGATTTTGGAGAAAACAAGCTGATTCAATATTACAACTTGAACGTTTTTGTGTTTTTCAGCTCTTTCATACACCTACTTTTAATTGATTACATATAATAATATCATAATGATTACTCCTTAATAATATAAAGAATCCCAAATTGAAATTGTATCACTGACATCAAAAAAAGAAAGCAGATTTGACGTTTAATCTATCTATTTAAATCGTTGTATCGTGTATAGAGTTGACTTAATATTAATTAATGTAGACATTTCCCCATTTTAAAGGAATAATAAACCTGTTTTGTATTTTCTGAGAGAAAACATTTACGGAAACCATGCAGAATTGAGTGAACATATCATTTATATATATTGGAATATTTCTAAGACTATGAATGGAAAAAGAGAGACTGATTAACACAACTTTATTCTACAACTGACCGGGCAATGAGGACAGGACCCCGACCCACAGCAGCAGCGACAGGAGCCCAACATCCACTGCTCGTTGTTCAGATCCTGACAAAGGAGACTCTGTGGAGAAAAAACAAAGTCAGGGACAGATAAAGAAATATGGACAGAGGTGGGAAGTAGTGGAGTACAAATACTACGTTACTGTACATTTTTATGGTATCAGTACTTTACTCCACTACTTATTTTTCTGACGACTTTTTACTTTGACTTCTTACATTTTGAACTCAAATACCTGTACTTTCTACTTCTTACATGTTGAACACAAATACCTG